>JANAVB010039816.1:8301027-8336027 GCA_029216955.1 Iris pallida | reverse complement strand
CTGTCCGATATGGAGGAGTAATCGGCGACGAGGATCCAGAGCCGGTACCAGTAGGAGGTACCGAAGGAAAACTCCTGTAGAAGTATGGAAAAGAGTAAAGAAAGATCCATGCGGCCAGAGAGCCCCATGCGGCTCAGAGAGTTCATACGGCTCAAGTATTCATACGGCTCGAGCATCTATGCAGCTCAGACAAGTTCTATGCGGCTCAGAGATGAGCCACGTGGCCTATAAACAGCTCTTCCGTTCGTCCTTTACTGCATTAAATGCTTTGACGGCTGATAACTCTGACACGTGACAGCCCTGACACAAAATTACAATTATGACTCCGTCATAATGACAGACTCCTGGAGAAACGAAGAAAATCTCTGACACGATCCCCCGAGATCCAGAAACTATTATGCGGCCTTGACACGTGGACAGTTGCATGCGGCTCAGGAAGAGACCACCCCATGCGGCTCAAGCGGAGGCTGCTCCATGCGGCTCATGAAGAATAACCCTATGCGACCCAAGCGGAGGCTTCCCCATGCAGCTCAAGTGGAGGCTGCTCCATGCGGCTCATGACGACTAGCCCCATGTGGCTCGCAAAGACTATCTCCATGCGGCTCACGAAGACTATCTTCATACGGTTCACGAAGAAGGCACCCATCATGAAGTCATTCACACTCATGCGGCTCAAATCATTACCATGCGGTCCAAATGTTCAGGAGGCCACCCTCAGGCAGCCTTGACACGTGGCCAGCCTTATGTGTCCCAATGAGGAGCAACTTTCCTGTGGCTCAGATTTCTGTTGTGGCTTGCGATTACGACACGTGGCATAATAGCAGGGCATGTGGCATCAGATTGATCGAAATCCCTCAATAAATCCCAATAAAATATTGGGATCAAATCAGATCATTTGTAAATAAGCAAATTAAAGACACGTGTCGAGGAATCCGAGGTTGGCATGACAAATCAGGAGGATTGATGTTAATCAGTATTAATTACCCACAAAATATTTGATGCAATCACATTTATTGATCAAATCTCGATGAACGGCCCAGATCTAGTGATCCTTAGTCGCCGACTTTCAAGAATGGACAATCATTGTAAACCCTAATGAGGCCCCCCACTCTTATAAATAGCAGGGTGCCATTCCCTTGCAAAGATGCACACAGAGATAGAGAGAGACAGAGACAGACATACCTACACAGAGAGAGATATACAGAGTGACCCATACAGAAAGAGCCAGAGAGCCAGAGAGAGAGAGCCTGAAGAGAGAGCATTTCTTCATCAATGCCAAGCAGTTCTTCTACAGAGCCAAGGCTGCATCCGATCGTCCAAGGAGTAAGGCAGAGCTACCGTCGCTTTCCCGAGCCTCTACCGTCATCCCCCAGAATCTAAAATAAATAATTGTACTTAGATTGCTGTACCTAGGTTTTCGTCCCAAGGCTTTCTTTGTACAAGCGAGTTTGTATTGTGAAGTAAAAGTCCATTCCTCCGATAATTATTCTGTTCTTTTATATTTTATGGCAAATACGATGGCGACTCTGCTGGGGACAAACTTCTCCACGGCTGAGGAGTTGGTGACGCAATCCGATGCAGCCAAACTTGGCTCCATGCAACAGAAGATGGTCGTCCGCTTCGACCAACAGGCGTTTGAAGAAATGCTCTCTGAAGGAAGTGTTGGCCCGATCCAGAAGCGAACCCGCACAAAAAAAGCTCGCTGCGAGTGGAGGCCAAAATTATTTGCTCCTCCCCAAGCTCTGGACGGAGTACTCTCTGCTACCCAAGACGGCGAAGGCGACTCTCATACGGCTCCACTTTGAGCCGTAGAGGACTCTGCTGTCCCCAAGTCCGGCAAAGGAAAGTACTACGATGCTGGACTTGCAGGGACAAAGAGTGATTCTACGGGCCCCAAGAAGAAGCCGAACGCTCATATGGCCAAGTCTGCCAACCACATGCGGAATGCCCATGCGGCTGAGTCTGCCAGCCGCATGAAGGAGGTATATGCGGCCAGATCATCCAGCCGCATGAAAAAAACTCATACGGCCGAGACTCCCAGCCGCATGAAGAAAGTCTATACGGCAACGCCTGCCAGCCGCATGAAGATTATTGATGACAGCCGCGTAACGTCTACCCCACGTGGCTCTGTCTTCGACCGCCTCTCCTATGGTCATGATCTCTTGTGTTCTCAAGAAGATATGTCTGACTCTCTCCAGTACCACTTAGACTCTTCCTACTATGTGCCCTCACGTACTAGAGTGAAGAAGTCTAAGGCAGCACGAGCTTGGTAAGTTCGGTCCGCTGATCCGATCTCTGACCATCTGAGCATCCCACATACTGTTATGTGGGCCTCAGATGGGAAGCTGTGCAGAACCATTAAAGTCCAGCCCCCGGCGACAAACGGACAGAGAGGTTCCCAAAAGTCTTCCAAAATCCAGGGAGCAAACATGGTCGATCCAGGCCCCTCTGACTTGCGTGAGGCCATCCTCCAAAAATGCAAGGAAAGAGAAGGTGCATCAGGGTGCAAGGAGTCCTCCCACGGACGTCACCGTACCCAAGTCATCGTCAACTGCTGTTACAATAACGCGATAGTACGAAAAGACCGACAATCCGTCTTTCAAAGACTGCAACAGCCGTCTTCAGAAGACGAGGCACTTCCCGTCGTCTCCTGTAACTCTGCTCAGAAAGTCCCCACCGATGGGAGAGAAAAGAAGACAAACGTTCCCAGCCCGAAGATTTCGACCACTATGACTAAGAGACTGTCGTCTAAGCGGGTGCCCACCACCGGAGTTTTCCAAGGTACCCGTTCTAAGACAAAATCTACTACAGTGGGAGATTCGTCGTCCACACCACTGGGGGTTGCTGGGACTGGGGGTAGCACCCTTCCGAACCTCCACGACAATCCGATGTTCCAAGAAGACGAGCCGGAGGAAACAACTCTCCCATCAGATGCAGCAAACCCCGACGTCCCCGAGGACGTCCACAACTCCCAAGACGATGCAAACTCGGAAACTGGAGGTACTATTCCTTCTGAGTCCGAACCAGAGGAAGACATTCGCACATACCCCGATTATTTCTTATTACAGGGGTATGACTCGGAAGACACGTCCTCCAATGTGCCATCCATCTCTCCTTACGTAAGGACGGTATTCATGACGGACAGCAACCAAGGTGGTTCCAGTGATCGTTAACGCATCGACACTCTGGAGGCCATACTGCTTGCCTTGGTCAAGTCTGTGGACGAGATCAAAGCGGCCCTTCTAACTCTGCAAAGAGGGACGCCTGGCTAAACAAGCGCGGGTCCCGCGGTCAATGCGGACTCGAATTCAACGGTACCGAACCCGGGCAACAATCCTCCTGAAGTAACGGCCCCTACCGCTGTGGATGAGGCCCGAGAAGCAAGAAGAGAGGTCCAGGATCTTCGAGCCATGTTTTACGCTCGAGAAAACTCTCAATACCTCAGAATACGGCAACCGTACCCTGCTGCGTGGAGGGATGTCCCCTTTTTGCCAAGATATAAGCCGTTCAATATTAATCCTTATGATGGCAAGACCTGCGCAGGTCGGTACATCACTTACTTCGAGGTCACCACCGACCATCTGCCCCATGACGATGCCATTCTCACACGATTATTCATCGGGGCATTGGAAGGAGTCGCCTTCGACTGGTATCGCAACATGCCAGACAACTACATCCACTCCTTCGCCAGCTTCAAGCGCATGTTCTTGGAGAGATTCTACGAAGTAGGGCAGGACATCATAATGTCCACCCTTATGGACGTCGTCCAAGGGGAGAAAGAGCTGACAAGGAACTATATTGAGCGGTTTCGCCAAACCGCAATGAAGCTGTCCTCTGGAAATTCGGATTCCTCCTTAATTGAAATTTGCCAAAAGAGACTGCTTCCAACAATCAGTCTCTGGATGGGCGAAAGTCAATTGAAGGACTGGAAGATGTTTATCATCAGTGCCACAAGCGCCGAAGAACGATTGAAGAAGGCTCGCCAACTAGGATTGCACATCTCAGAGGGAGAGGACAAGGGCAGGCGTCCCAACACTAACACCAATAATAGGGGTAGCTCCACCAATAATCGGGACAACAAGGGCAAGCAGGCTATGGTGGCCGATACAGCCCAAAAACTAGAGTCAAAACCAGCAGACAAGCAATGGCCACAAATGACCTACTCCTTCGAAGACGGCCACGTCAAGCCCATCTTGGACATGCTCATATAAGGAGACAGAATTCTGCTTCCTCCACCAAGGCAGGAACCTCGGTCGACAGACATGGAGAACCCAAAGTACTGTCCTTACTACCGCTACGTCCATCATGCTACACACGACTGCTACCAACTAAAACGGTACATCCAAAATCTCATCGATTTGAATGCTCTGGCCATCGACTTCGAAGAGATAACTGTGGCAGCCAATATGGTGTTAGTACAATTTGGCAGCTTCCCTCCAACAAAAACTCAAGACGGTGTGGTCCCCATCCCTCTGGCGACAATGGAGATTGCTAATCTTCCACCTTCCCGAGATCAGGCTGCTGGTCTAGTGCCCATCACCACATCACGAGGGGAGGTCATGTGGATCCATCCAAACTTGGTATCGGAAGTGACTCGACCCACATCATCTTCCATCTGTAAGAAGAAGAGTGGAAAAGTCAGGTCCTGCTGAACAATCTCAGCAGATATTGAAGAAGCTACAGCCGTCGTTACTCGGTCTGGGGCACAATCCCAACCTGTGGCTGATAACTCGGCTGAAGATCATAAGCCCGCAACAACAACGACGCTTCCGTCCGGGCATCATGGATGCGATCGAAGCTGAAGTCAACAAACTGATAGCCAGCAGCTTCATACGTGAAGAGCAACATCCCGACTGGGTCGCCAATATAGTACCCGTCCTCAAGAAGAATGGGAAGATTCGAATCTGTATCGACTTTCGTAATCTGAACGAGGCATCCCCCAAAGATGAATTCCCCCTCCATATCACAGACATCATGATTGACAACACCTGCGGCTTCGAACGTATGTCATTCATGGATGGCTTCTCGGGGTACAACCAAATCAAGATGTCTCCTGACGACGAAAAGCATACATCATTTCGAACACCAATTGGCATATACTGCTACACAGTCATGCCTTTCGGTTTGAAGAATGCCGGCACCACATATCAAAGAGCCATGAGTATCATCTTTAGAGATCACTTACGCAAGACGGTGGAGTGCTATGTTGATGACATCACCATCATGAGTCGCAGTAAGGGAGACCATCTGCAGGATCTGAGGACGGTATTCGACCTGATACGAGCACACAGTTTGAAAATGAACCCTATGAAGTCCTTCCTGGGCATTTCCAGCGGGAAGTTCTTGGGTTTCATCATCACCGTCCAGGGTATCCATGTCGACCCTGAGAAGACAAAGGCAATTATGGAGATGGGTCCCCCGAGAAATCTCCGTGAACTCAGAGACCTTCAAGGGAGGCTACCTTACATCAGGAGGTTCATTTCTAATCTCTCCGGGCGATGTCGACCATTCACCCATCTCATGAAGAAAGGCGTCTCATTCGTATGGGACGAAGAATGTCAGCGGGCCTTCGACAGCATCAAAGAATATTTGTCGAACCCTCCAGTCCTGGTGGCCCCAGTCGCTGGAAAACTATTCCTGCTCTATGTACGAGCAATGGAGCATTCCCTCGATGCCCTGCTAGCACAAAACAACGATGCAGGTCATGAACAAGCTATATATTACCTCAGCCGAATGATGATTGGGCCAGAGCACCGATACACCGCCGTGGAGAAGGAATGCCTCGTCCTGGTGTTCGCCATTCAGAAGACACGGCACTATGTCCCTGGACAAACCATACATGTGATCTCACGAGTCAACCCTCTCAGGGTCCTCATGACTAAACCAGGGGCACTCAGCTCTCGCCTCGCTACATGGGCAATATTTCTATCCCCTTATCATATGATCTTCGTCCCACAAAAGGCGGTTAAAGGTCAAGCCCTGGCAGACTTTTTGGCAGCCCACCCGGGCTCGGAGTTGTCCAGAATATATGAAGAAATCCCAGATGAGGTCGCCGACTCGCATGCAACCTCTCACGATAATATATGGCGAATGTTCTTTAACGGTGCTTCGAGAACTGGACCCAAGGGCAACATCGTCGTCGGAGTCAGGGTGGTGCTGGTTTTTCCTTCCGGATTGGTGATCAATCGCGCTTACTCTCTCACGGAACCCTGCTCTAACAATATGGTTGAATACAACGCATTGGTCATTGGCCTCCAACTTGTAAGGGAGCTGGAGGTAGAATATCTTGAAGTATACGACGATTCTCAGTTAATCGTCAATCAGATCCGGGGCTCATACGAAGTCCACCACGAAGACATGATCCCCTATCACCAAATAGCGATTGACATTATCTCGTCGTTTGAGGGGTTCTTCATCGAGCATGTTTCCGGACTCCGAAATATCGAAGCCGATGCCTTAGCAGGCCTGGCCGCTTCCCTAGCAGTGCCAAATTATACTCATCAATCGGTAGATGTGATAGGCCACGAACTGGTCTGCCCCAAGAACAACATTCAATTCATGGCAAGTTACTCCGCCCAGACGATCGACGATGTCCCAGATTGGAGACAACCATTCATTGACTTCGTCGTCTACGATATCCTGCCCGAGAACCCAAAGGAAGCCACCTCCATCAGACGACATTCTCTCAGATTCTTCTACGATACAGAGACGAAAATGCTGTATCGTCGATCCTATGATGGATTTTTGCTTCGGTGTCTGTCAAACGCAGAAGCCAAAGAAGCCGTACGAGAAGCTCATGACGGTGTCTGCGGGGCCCATCAGCCTGGCCCTAAATTACAAGACCGTCTTCGTCGAATGGGCTATTACTGGCCCACGATGGTAGCAGATAGGATAGACTATACAAGAAAGTGCAAAGCCTGCTAAGTCCACGCGGACTTCATTCACCAACCATTCGAATTTCTACATCCGACACTGGCGTCCTGGTCATTCGAAGCATGGGGGATGGATATCATTGGTCCAATCACTCCACCTTTCTTTCGAGGACATCGCTTCATACTCACAATCACAGATTACTTCTCTAAATGGGCGGAACCTGTTCCGCTTGCAGAAGTCAAAACTTCAAACGTGATCAGCTTCCTCAAGCATCATGTCATCTATCGCTTTGGACTGCCCCGAAGAATCATCCACGATAATGGTCCGCAGTTTGCAAGCCACGCCTTCTATCGGTTCTGCGACAAGAACCACATCCAGAATATTGCTTCGACGCCATACAATCCAGCAGCGAATGGGTTGGCAGAAGCATTCAACAAAACCATCATCAAGTTACTCAAGAAGTTCGTATCGTCCAACAAACACGACTGGAACGAAAAGCTTGGTGAATGCTTATGGGCGTACCGTACCACAGTCCGAACGGCCACAGGGAACACACTATTCTCCCTGGTGTACGGGAGTGAGGCAGTTCTCCCATTGGAGACTCAAATACCCTCGCTCTGTGTCGCCCTCACTTATCAATTGATGACGGATGATAACTACCGACGTCGACCACAAGAGTTAGAGGCCTTAGATGAAAAGTGCCTCCTGGCTCAGCAACGAATCGAGCTATACCAAGCACGCATCTCTGGAGCCTTTAACAAGAAGGTTAAAATCAGAACATTCCAAGTGGCCGTCTCGTTCTGGCAGTCCGGAGGCCGATGGTCATGACTCACAAGACCGTCGGCAAGTTCCAGCCAAAATAGGAAGGTCCATTTATCATCGAGGCTGTATTCTCTAACGGTGCTTACCACCTCATAAAGCAAAATGGAGACTTGCTCATGTTGCCCGTCAACGGCAAGTTCCTGAAGAAATATTATGTCTAAACGACACATCCCAGATTATCGAGTCATGTACCCGCTAGTGCCGCTGAACTCACATCCACAACATTCCAGATTATCGAGTCATGTACCCGTTGGTGCCGCTGAACTCACTTTCACAATATTCCAGATTACCGAGTCATGTACCCGCTGGTGCCGCTGAACTCACACTTCCAAATTCTAAATTATCGAGTTATGTACCCGCAGGTGCCTCTGAACTCACATTCCGGTCACTCTTTCAGATAGCAAGTCATGTATGACCATACCTCTGAACTTTCTTCCTGGAAGAGATCCTCCCTCATGATCCACTACCCGCACTCCCAGTGCACAAAAAGGGTAACAGATCCACAAATTTCCAAAATGGCCATGTCCTCATTACCTCTGAGTCGTTTCACTTCCGCCAAAAATAAATCACCCCTTTACATAGAACTTCCATGTCCTCATTACCTCTGAGTCGTTCTATGTACCCTCCTTTATTGATCCCACTCCTGCCATGTCCTCATTACCTCTGAGTGGGAAGGCTCCGTCGAAGAAACCTTCATACTTGCCATGTCCTTATTACCTCTGAGTAAGTATGATGATTCCCTTTCGACTTATTATCTGTACCCACAACCGGAGTACGCCAAGGATAATGGGTCCACAAATATTCCCCGCTGAGTCCACTCCTGCCATGTCCTCATTACCTCTGAGTAGGAAGACTCCACGGTAAAACCTCCGTACTTACCATGTCCTCATTACCTCTGAGTAAGTATGTTGGTTCTCTTTCGTCTTATTATCCGTACCCTGAACCAGGGTACGCCATGGGTAATAGGCCCACAAATGTCCTTTGTTGACCACAAATATCCTCCGTTGAGTCCACTCCTGCCATGTCCTCATTACCTCTGAGTAGGAAGACTCCACGGTAAAACCCTCATACTTGCCATGTCCTCATTACCTCTGAGTAAGTGTGTTGGCTCCCCTTCATCCTATTATCCGTATCCTAAGTCGGGGTACGCCAAGGATAATAGGCCCACAAATGTCCTTTGCTAAGTGTCTTAGTACAGGCCCACCATTCCTTATCATGCCCCGGGAGCCCAGCTACTCCATGGCATTCTATCTCCCGATACCCCAAACACCCATGACCACTTTGCCGTGGAACTGTTCTAGGTATCCCCAATCAAACTTGTTATCTGTACCTAAAACCAAGGTATGCCAGGGGTAACAGGTCCACAAACAAGTCCCCCATGCGAGGCACACATCACCACAATACCACAGGCACAACAAGCAATACAAATGAAGGGTAGAATGGAAAGTACTCTTTATTTGAAAGTCAAAAAAACATTACATATGGTGGGGACCATGTCCCTCTCAAAAAGAAAAGGAAAGGAAAATAAAAACAAGAAAAGGCCGACTATAGTTCGGCATTGCACAACTCCAAAAGGCGGTTTTTCACCAAGGTAGTCCCTCGCTCAAGCCGTTGCCTAGCTCGGCGCTCGGCCTCTTGGGACAACTGCTCCGCATCATTCAAGTACATATATGCCTTCCAATCATTCTCCATCTTCTTCAAAGCAAGTTCCAGGTTGGCAGAAGCTCTACTAAACTTGTCAGCCTCCTGAATAGCAATCCCTTTCTCAGTACGAGCAGCTTCGAGCTCGGACTCCAGGAAGGCCAGCTTTCTCTGGAGCTCGAAAATCTGCTCCCGGGTGTCAATTACTCCGTGGGAGGCAGTCGCTTCCCGAGCCGCGCAATCTTCAGTGCGACGGCTCCATTGATCGTACAACTGAGTCAGGTCCCGGCAATCCTTTAATATAGCTGGCTTGAGCGATTCCCGAGCAATCCTCACCTTCTCTACTGCAATTGTGAGGAAAATACGCTCTTGATCTATTGCCATTGATAGATCAGCTTGTCGTAGTACGTAAAACTGGGCCATCAGACGATCGGCCTCTAACAGCTTAGGCTCCAGAAGCGCAGCTAGTCCCGCCCCACCGAGAAGTGTTCTAAGGATATTAATTTGGCCACCGGCACATTGACGGGCCATAGCAAAGGGAGTTCCCCTCTCCATAGCTGCCTCAATCCCCCTCTTCAGGTGGTGGTGGAAACTATCGACCACATCCTGGGACACTTCATCCAAAACTTCTGTAGAGGACGACGTCAAAGGGAGTATGGCAGGCAGTACCGAAGAAGTAGCCTCAGAACTTGCCGTCCCTGCCAGCAGGGAAATAAATTCTATACAAAAAGATGCATGAATGGCAGCTAGCTCCTCTTCCGCCGCCCGAAGAGCCTGGATACTTAGCAGGGTGGAAAGGTTAACTCCCGAAGCCCTATTCGCAGAGGAGGGCGCGGAAAGCGTCGTCCCTTGCCCCAGCTGTGCTATCACCAGGGCTCCCGAACTTGACCCAGCTGGAGGCCCCTCAGTATAGGTTGGAAAAGAAGGAGGCACACGTGCTTCCATCAGATCCCCTCCGGTAGAGTCCGCCCCGACAATGTCCGTTACCGACAATAAAGGGGTGGCACCTGCACGTCCGAGGCAATCATTAATCCACAAAGGATAGATGGTAGAACAAATAGGCCTCCTCACAAGTCAAAAAGCTGGTTTATCTTACCAGGGGAAGAGCACGGAGGCTGCAACTCAATTGGCATGGTCTTCCCGCCCGCGGCTTCCAACTCAAATTCAACTGGTTTTTCTGCCCCAGCCACCGCTGAAGGCGAGCCAGCCAGGTCAGCGTCATCCTGTTGAAATTCAGCTGTCTCAGGGACAGGTGCAGTAGAGCCCCCGTCCCCATGGGTTGAGGTCTCAGCAAGATGAGACTTCCCAGCCGCCTCTGAAAGAACCCCAGCAGAAGTAATAACAGTGCATATGTCATTGATCGAAGTGGTCAAGGTCGGATCGACCTCAGTAATCGAGTCCCGAGAAGCAGACTCCCCTGACACCTACAAAGAGCAAAAAAATGATTAGGCCATAACTTAGAAAAAAAAAGGAAAAGGCAGTTGAAATTCTAATCACCTCAGAAACAGCGTCAACATCAATAAATAGCCTGCGACGTCTTACCGCACCCGCTTCGTGGAATAGGTCCTGCCATCGTCAGTGGACAGACGCCTGCCTCGTTTGTGCGAAGCACCAGGCACAGCAGGTGGATGATCCTCCACCTCTTCGTTCGGCACAGTAGGAGGCTGGTCCCCCACCTCCTCATCCAAAGAGTGCGATGAGTCATCGGCGTCCTGCTCGCCATCCTCTTCGTCCGCCGCAGTAGACTCCGAGTCCGGCACAGGAACCCTATTCGCCCCTCTCTTTCTTTTTCTGGAACCCTCAGGCTTCTCTGCCAAGCCGGTCCCGACAATGAAGCTGGTGTTCATGTCAAAATTCACGGGAGATTTGCTCGCCGCAACATGATAAAGGGCCGCCATGTACAAAATATCCCATTGCATATTAGCGTCAGGGACCGAGAAGCTAGCCTGGGTATGAACCGCATTATAATAATGACACGCCCGGATGCCGTCAAGAACACTGCCCTCGAAGCCCAGGCAGGCACTAGGGCAGTCAAGAAACAGCTGACTATACCCGAATTGACAAGAAAATCTGCTGGGCAAATAAGGCTCCAGGTATACGTTATTTCGGTAACGATATACCAGGTGCGCGGGGCGAATATTGTGCAGCTATAGAAGCATCTTCTCAGATAAGAGCAGGGGAGGTTCAATGCCATCAACGTGTACCCCCCTCACTTCTCTAGGGGTAAACTGAGGAAGAGACACAAAGAAGTCAGGCCCGTCAACTCTCGCCAACGCCCTCCGACAAGCCGGCATGGTGTCATACTCCCAAGATTGATGGCGGTATCGGAAAAGGAAGGCGTCATCCGCAGTAACATTATCCTCTGTTCTGGGCCTCATCAATGATCGATAATGCATCAATAACCACCCCATGAGATAATGGTATGGTAGCTCTATCCGCTCAAAGTCCAGCGTCGTCTTGCGAGCAATGACTTTAGACGAAAAGGCGCGAAGGCCGTGGTGTATGCTACACACCATAGCCGGAAGAAGGGCCAGTCTGACTTTGAAGACCAGCTTCACAGCTGGGAGAATGAAGTGGCGGCTGATCCTTTTAGTAGAACCTGCCCCTCCCGAAACTACGCAATTTCGTAGCCATACCATCAAGAACCCGGCCAAGATTGCTTTCTCGGACATCTGTCGGGTACCGTAGTAGAAATAACTGAAGGAGTCAGTACGGCTCCCAAATCTATCGCGGGTGGACCTCAATCTTTTTGCATTCAACATCAGGTCCTTAACCTCCGTTGGGGTTTAGGGACCTCGAGAAGAAACCCGGCCGGAAGGACGTAATTTAAAAAGATACGCGACCCAGGCCGTAGTATGGGGGACGTTCCCTTCTGAACTATTATTCTTCTTGATAGCAGTCTGGTGACAGATGCTATGGTGGCACAGTAATTCCCGGTACACAGCGACGAAACCAGGAAATCGTCGATCCAGATCATCGAATTCCTCGTTCGTTGGGGTGTATACTTCAAAGGCCTCGCCTCCCCATGGCAGCTTAGAAACAGCATGCATTTCATGGAGGGCAAGTCCCAACTCCCCTTCGGGCGCGAAGAAAGTCCCCATACGCCGGCTATACATCTCCAAAAGGGCCATGAACAGCGGCTTGTTAATGGGCAATCCGTAACAGGTGCCCCGGATGGCGTAGTAAAGGTCAATATCCCTAAGGAGTTTCTCGTAGTTCCTCAAGATCCATGAGAAAAGATTGGCCCATGTAGGAATAGAGTTTATCCAATTCAGCAGCGACAACCTGCCCACATGATAAGTCCTCTTGCGAGTGAGCTGATTCAGGAAGGTATCAGCTCAAGTAAAAGTGAAGTTGGGACCAGACACGTTTATAAAAGTACCAGGAATCAGCCCCATCACAGTCCGGCTGACTGACTCCCTACTTGCACATGCTGACCTAATACTCATATTATAGTAGATGTTGCCCACGAACATCCTCTGTTGGGTTGGAGTTAGAGAGCCCGCCATTTTTCTGCTCAACGGTACCATATTAAACCACGAGAGGGGAAAATGTCGCTCCATCTCGGGAACATGGATATCCACCCCGTCCACAGTGAAGTCTTAATTCTCAGAAACGTCCAGCATTCGGGAGTTATTTATTGATAAAGCAACTCCAAAGAGAAAAGCTGGTTTCAGATATTCTCCGTCCAGTTTTCCCGAATTCATCATAGTGCAAAGAAAATGGAAAGGCTGATTGTTGAAGGCAGCCACCCTCTCCAAAGGCTCATTAGGGGGAAGTTGATCTGTCATATGTCGAATTAGGCCGTCAAGCCGCACATCCACGGCAAACTAAGCTGAACCCACCAGAAGCTCTCCGGCCGGGTTGGTTGGGAGGTTCACTGGAAAAGGACAAAAGAAACAGGATTAAAAGATAGGTTAAAACGAAACCACTTAAAGTTTCTCAAAAAGAAGTTTCTATGAGCCTATGCGGCTCGGATCGACGAAGCCTTATCTGGCCCAATTCAGCTGGGTTTCATGCAACACGGCTTTAATAGAGCCTATACGGCTCGGGTCAACACAGCTTCATGCGGCCCAATTCAGTTAGGAGTTCCATGTGACACCGATTCGATAGCTTATACGGCTCGGATTAAAACTTATGCGGTTCTATCTCGCAAAGGAGTTTATGCGGCGTGACTCAGCAAAATTCTATGCGGGCCAGCTTATCAGGATATATGCGGTTCCGCTCAAAGGAGGTCCCATACGGTTCAAATCCAGAAGCACTCCTGCGGCTCAAATCTTTTTCAGTGCGGCTCAAACATAGGACATGCCCTATGCAGCTCGAATATGAGAGGGTCATGCGGCCCAAACAATATATGCGGCTCCATCATGGTCGAGCTTGGGCGGCTCAATGAAAATGAAGGATGAAGGCTTGTGCATATGTTATGCAACATAGCCATGGGTCCTTGGGGTTCAAAGTATTCAAATCTATTTCTTACCCTTGAAAGCAGGGTGAACATCAGGGTGTACTTCGGGCACTGCGGCCGACGAGGAAGCCGTTTTATTGCCTTTTGCAGCAGCAGAGGCAACCTTGGAAGACTTGGGGGCCATTTTCGACGGTCGGAGAAGGAAAGAAAGTGGAGACTGCAAGAGTTGGGGACGAAAGAGAAAGTAAAGAAATCCCTCCCACTGAATTCGTCACTATTTATAAACAAAAGCAGGGCATTTTGATTCTCGTGTAACACAAAAACCGACCCTTCGGTTATCGAAGCGAGCCGCCTAAAATGAAGGCCAAACTCCTGGGATCCTCTCCCGAAAAGTAGCCTTAAAACTGACAGCAGATCAACAGCATTTAATGCAAAAGATCTTCGCACGTGGCAGGATGACGTGGTGAGGAACTCATGCGGCCCGAAAGTCCCTGCGGCTGATTGACTCGGGACAGCTGAGACATCCATGCGGTCGAGACATCATATGCGGCCAAAAGAGTTTATACGTGGCCATGCTTCTTATTCAAAGTATTTCAATTTTGCAAATTGAAAACTTTGAAGGGGGTCTTGTAGAAGCGTAGAAAAGAGTAAAGAAAGATCCATGCGGCCAGAGAGCCCAATGCAGCTCAGAGAGTTCATGCGGCTCAAGTATTCATGCGGCTCGAGCGTCTATGCATCTCAGACAAGTTCTATGCGGCTCAAGTATTCATGCGGCTCGAGCGTCTATGCATCTCAGACAAGTTCTATGCGGCTCAGAGAGGAGCCACGTGGCCAACAAACAGCTCTTTCGTTCGTCCTTTACTGCATTAAATGCTCTGACGGCTGACAACTCTGACACGTGACAGCCTTGACACAAAAATACAATTATGACTCCGTTATAATGGCAGACTCCTGGGGGAACGAAGAAAATCTCTGACACGATCCCCCGAGATCCAGAAACTATCATGCGGCCTTGACACGTGGACAGTTGCATGCGGCTCAAGATGAGACCACCCCATGCGGCTCAAGCGGAGGCTGCTCCATGCGTCTCATGAAGAATAACCCTATGTGACCCAAGCGGAGGCTTCCCCATGCGGCTCAAGCGGAGGCTGCTCCATGTGGCTCATGAAGACTAGCCCCATGCGGCTCGCAAAGACTATCTTCATGCGGCTCATGAAGACTATCTTCATACGGTTCACGAAGAAGGCACCCATCATGCGGCCATTCACACTCATACGGCTCAAATCATTACCATGCAGTCTAAATGTTCAAGGGGCCACCCTCAGGCAGCCTTGACACGTGGCCAGCCTTATGCGGCCCAATGAGGAGCAACTTTCCTGCGGCTCAGATTTCTGTTGTGGCTTGCAATTACGACACGTGGCATGATAGCAGGGCACGTGGCATCAGATTGATCGAAATCCCTCAACAAATCCCAATAAAATATTGGGATCAAATCAGATCATTTGTAAATAAGCAAATTAAAGACACGTGTCAAGGAATCCGAGGTTGGCATAACAAATCAGGAGGATTGATGTCAATCAGCATTAATTACCCACAAAAGATTTGATGCAATCACATTTATTAATCAAATCTCGATGAACGGCCCAGATCCAGTAATCCTTAGCCGCCGACTTTTAAGAATGGGCAATCATTGTAAACCCTAATGAGGCCTCCACTCTTATAAATAGCAGGGTGTCATTCCCTTGTAAAGATACACACAGAGATAGACAGAGACAGAGACAGACATACCTACACAGAGAGAGATATACAGAGCAACCCATACAGAAAGAGCCAGAGAGCCAGAGAGAGAGCCTGAAGAGAGAGCATTTTTTCATCAACGCCAAGCAATTCTTCTACAGAGCCAAGGCTGCATCCGATCGTCCAAGGAGTAAGGCAGAGCTGCCGTCGCTTTCCCGAGCCTCTACCGTCACCCCCCAGAATCTAAAATAAACAATTGTACTTAGATTGTTGTACCTAGGTTTTCGTCCCTAGGCTTTCTTTGTCCAAGCGAGTTTGTATTGTGAAGTAAAAGTCCAGTCCTCCGATAATTGTTCTGTTCTTTTATATTTCATGGCAAATAACTCCATCCTCTAGCAGTACCTGTAGGAAGTACCGGAGGATCATGACCTCGTCGTCCCCCTCGGAACGATCCGCGACGACCTGCCATACCTGATAAATGCATATAATAATACAACAAATAATAGAGACTAGAAATATGAAAGTACAACAAATAATAGAGACTAGAAATATGAAAGTACAACAAAGACAAGATAATAACCAAGACAACATATGATGACACATTCTGCAATAAACATCTAAGTCCAGATAATATATTCTAGAAGAAACATCTAAGTTCAGATAAGTATATCTCTCTCAATCATCTTCAGAATAATCATCTTGTTCGTCTTCCTCGACCTCATCTTCCTCTTTCTTTTCATCTTCACTTTCATCTTTGCCTTCGTCGGCTTCGTCTTCCTCTTCGGATAATTCTACATCTTCTACATTATGTGTCGCGTATGCGTAACTTCCATGGAGTCTACATCGACAATATTGGTTACAAGAGGTAGCTCGTCCTCCTAGTAAGCTTTTTCGTCAACATCAAAAGTATCTCTAGCTTTAGTCTTGCATACTGTCCATAGTCAGACTTCATTGCTTCCCGTCTCGGATAAGCTGTGAAGTACACGAGCTGAGCCTGAGTTGCTAGGACAAATGGTTCGTAGTCTTGATATCTATGCTTGTAGTTTATATCCACAAGACCATGCTTGCCAATTTTTCAACCTTGATTTTCAATCGGATCGAACCATTCACACTTGAACAACACGATCTTTGCAGGTTCTCTGCCATTATTATATGACAACTCCACAATCTCTCGCAAGATGCCAAAGAAATTATTTCTTGGATCGACGTCTTTGTAGTTCGAAGACTTGATACACAAACAACTATTTTTCATAGAATCAAGATCCAGGAAGCTGTCTCTGATCGGAGCATTTGTCGACTTGAACCGAAAGCTATTGACACAGTAACTTGGCCATATTTTAACAAAAGTAATTGGTCTCTTGGCAAGAGTTCTAATTAATTCAATCTCGGGTGAAATTAGACGATCGACCTGAATATCAAAGAAGAGATAATAAGTTATTTATTGCACAGTTGTATTAGAAGAGGCCAGTAATTACCGAGCTACTTACATATTCGCTCAACCAAGAAGGAAAATGACGTCTCATTTCTTGTTCTAATGCTTCGTCTATTAGGTAGGGTCTAACCAGTCTCAACTCATCATTATATGTGCTGGAAAACAACGAAGCAACCGCCGATTAGTACAATAATATTAGCTTATACTATTACATTGAGATGACGTAAACTCATCATCCTGAGTTACTTACCCCTCTAGCTTATCCACTTCATCCTCGTCGCAATTGAGTAATACATACAACTGATCAGCCCTTAGCTCTTCGTCATTCAAATATCTCTTCTTTATTTTCCCCGAAGGCTTTCCGGACGCATTGAATACTTTCAGTATTCCATCATTAAATTCTTGATATCCGTCGTCGTTTGTCGGAGCCATCGATCTATTCATAGCAATATGAGGTTTGAAATAGGAGGAGCAGAAATTTGTAATCTCCTCGAGAATATAGGCTTCACAAATAGAATACTCGACCCGAGCCTTATTTTTCACCTTTCTTTTTAGGTGATTCAAATGTCGCTTAAACGGGTACATCTATCAATATTCGACGGGTCCACCAACACGTGCCTCGTAGGAAAGATGAATCGGCAAATGCTCCATAGAGTCGAAGAATCCAGGAGGGAACACCCTCTCTAGCTTGCATAGTGTTACCACAATGTCCTTCTCTTGCTTTTCTAGACGATCAACGAGCAATTTCTTAGAACAAAGGTCTCTGAAGAATATGCTAAGCTCCGTCAATGGATCCCAAACTGCCTGCGGTAAGAATTCTCGAAATACAATCGGAATTAACCGCTCCATAAATACGTGACAATCATGGCTCTTCATACCTGTCAGTTTGTTCTCCTTGAGGTCGACGCATCTTCTCAAGTTCGAAACATACCCATCTGAAAATTTCAGACCTTGAATCCACCTACAAACCCTCACTTTATCCTCCTTCTCCAGTGAGAAAATTGCCTTAGGCTGCTTCAACTTCCCATTCCCGTCCTCTATCAAATGAAATACAGGACGTCTACATATTTTTTCTAAGTCCAATCTAGCCTTTGAATTGTCTTTCGTCTTCCCCTTTACGTCCATTACAGTATTAATTATATTGTCAAATACATTCTTCTCGATATATATGACCTCAAGGTTATGTCTAATCAGATTGGTGCTCCAATATGGAAGATCCCAGAATATACTTCTTTTCGTCCAGTTATGAGTACGACCAAATCTGTCACACTTGTAGCCCGTAGCAGGCTGCTCAATAGCTCTTGGTAAATCTTTTACCTCTTCCCATATCGTGTATTCGGGCCACCTTGGCGGGGGATTAGCCTTCTCCACAATGCCAGCACGAAAAGCATTCATGTTCCT
Organism: Iris pallida; assembly: GCA_029216955.1. NCBI lineage: Eukaryota > Viridiplantae > Streptophyta > Magnoliopsida > Asparagales > Iridaceae > Iris > Iris pallida. Next base: position 8,317,716 of record JANAVB010039816.1, on the reverse strand, counting down.
CCGGTACGGATGATCCTTGGGCAGGAATTGTCGATGACAATCGAAGAAGTACGGTTTGCCTCCATATTTCAAACGAAAAGCCTTAGTGCTGTCTATGCAATACGAACATAAAAGACGACCATGCATGCTCCATCCAGATAACATTCCATAGGCTGGAAAGTCGTTGATGGTCCACATAAGTGATGCCCGCATCTGGAAATTTTATTTTCTAGATACATCGTACGTGTTGGAACCTAATTCCCACAGCTGATTCAACTCATCAATCAATGGTTGTAAATACACATCGATGTTCCTTTTCGAATTGTTTGGACCTGGGATAATAACGGTGAGGAACATATACGGAGTCTTCATGCACATCTAAGGCGGTAGATTGTACGGGGTGACGATCACAGGCCAACACGAATAGTGGGATCCCGAAAGTCCGAATGGGAAAAAACCGTCGGAGCAGAGACCCAATCTGACATTACGTGGATCAGGAGCAAAATCTGGATACTCTCGATCAAAGTGCTTCCATGCTTCTCCATCAGATGGGTGATCCAACACTCCTTCGGTATGTTTTCGCTTATGCCAACTCATGTTTTCTGCAGTTTCCTTCATCATAAACAACAGCTGCAACCGCGATGTCAACGGCAAGTAGAGCATCGAAGAGGTAGGCTTCCTGGCACCGACAGACTTTTCTCTACCATATGCCTTGTAGCGATCGACACCACAAAATCTGCAGGCGTCTTCATCCTTGTCGTCTTTGTAGTACAATATGCACCCGTTGCGACAGGCATCGATTTTTTTGTATCCCATCCAGAGCGATCTAACCATCCTTTTAGACCGGTAGAAGTCTTTAGGTAACTTTGCACCCTCAGACAATATTTCTATAAGCAACTCCATAAGACGGTTGTAGCAATCTTGCGACATGTTAAAATCGGACTTGATGCTCAACAATCTTGTAACCACCTCCAACGGTGAATGATCCTTACAACCAGGATATAATGGAGTCTTTGCATTCTCCAGCAACTCCATGAACTGTGCAGCATCGGGGTTTGGTGCCTCCTCAGGTGCATCATGATCATCTGGATCGAAACTAGGCCCGGCCGCGTAAAAAACCATGTTCACCAACCCATCGTCGTAAGGAGCATTGTTGTGGACATCCACATAAGGCTCGTACTCCGATGCTAAAGACACAAGTTCTCCGTGCTCGCTCCACTGATAGTAATTCTGCGTGAAACCCTTCGAGTATAAATGATACGTGACATCCACTTCTGGATGATATTTCAAGTTGCGACATCTCACACACGGACACTTAATTTTGGTACCGTCCATGTACTGAGGGAACGCCTTGGCAAACTACAGGAACTGATGTACACCCTCTATAAATTCATCCCGCACACCGCACATGTCATCAGGATGACGATTGTACATCCACAAATGATTCCGCAGATAGTAATTCAGCTCCATATCCATTTAAGGATAATTCTGTAAGATAGATACATGCACATCGTTTAAACACTTGTAAAAGTAATCATGATACAACAAGTGGTGAACAAGGTTGCTACAATCCCGATGTCTCGCATAGGTGATAGATAGGGGGACCCCTAGGTACCGAACTGGGAGACTACCAACCTCGACCTGTAGAAGGGAAGCCCACCTAGTTTTCTCAGTATAAGTTTGATTTAAGAATAGTGTGCTTTTGCTCTTATTCATCCGGAGACCAGTCGCTGCTTCGAACTTGTCGAGAATGCTAACCAAACACTTCAATCCCATATCCGTAGGCTTGATGAAAACGATCAGGTCGTCCGCATAGATAAGGTGAGAAATCGAAGGCGGCACTAACCTTAAAATAGGAGTGATCTTCCTCTCGCTCTCTGCTATATCCATAAGACAGGTAAAGTGCTCCATCACCATGGTGAAAAGATACGCGGACAAAGGGTCCCCTTTCCTGAGGCCCCTGCTGCTATGGATGAATCATATTGGTCTGCCCCTGACCATAATAGAGAATGTGGGTGTGGAAATGTATTCGGAGATCCTACTGACCCACCAATCATCAAACCCCATCGCCTTCATAATATGAACTACGAAATCCCTGTTGACCGTGTCGTACGTTTTCTTCGGGTCGAGTTTCACACAAGCTTTGTTGCTTCCTATCTTGTTAAAGTCCCTAACCATCTCATTAGCCAAGAGGCAGTTTTTCGCAATGTTTCTCCCCTTGATAAATGCCGCTTGATTATGGGAAATCAGCCCTGGTAATATATCTCTCATTCGCCGACCCATCAATAGAGCAATCACTTTGTAGATGTAGTTGCAACAAAAAATTGGTCTAAAGTCGTTCAGAGAGGACGCTCCCACCTTCTTAAGGATAAGAGTAACAAAAGTGTGATTCAATTGTTTAAGGAGCTTACCCATACGGAAAAAATCCCTAACCTCCTCGAGCAAGAGAATCTTTACCATATCCCAATGGTGAATGAAGAACCTAGCAGAAAAACCATCGGGCTCCGGTGACTTGTTGGTGTTCGAAGGAAGGACGATATCCTCTAGCTCCAACAAAGAGACGGGTTTATGCAATGCAGAATTTGCTTCATTGGTCAGGATTCTCTTGCTGATGACAGAGGGAAGCTCCATATTATTTCTCTCCCCATTGTAAAGCTCAGAGAAATAATTTATGACTTCTGACTCTTTGTCGATAGGATTCTCAACCTTCCTCCCTTTCGAATCAATGAGTTGAGCAATGTGGTTGCGACTTTGCCTGGCTTTAACTATGCCATGGAAGAATTTCGAACACCTGTCCCCTTCTTTGATCCAATCACACTTAGCTTTTTGCTTGAGTGCTATTTCCTCGAGCATCATCATCCTATTTGCCTCGACCTTCAGCTTAATCTTCCTGACCAGACTCTCTTCAGTCGGAGACCTCTGATTGGCCATTTGAACCTCCTCGAGCTCCTTTAGAGTCTCAGTCACATTAGATTTTGGTTGTCTCCCAAGCCAGATTTTGATATTGTTCTTGACTTTCTTGAGCTTTGACGCCAATATGTACTGACTATAACCGATCACATGCATTCTCCATCCTTCTTCTTCCACCTCACTATACCCATCCACGAGGGGCCAAGAGTTGCAATAACAGAATGGAGGAGGGGACAAGCGAGGCCTCTCCTGCATCTTCACCAGTAGGGGGGAGTGGTCACTGGGGCCGGCTGCAAGACCTGAGACACCAATATTAGGAAATAGACTGAACCATAGGGAGTTACCTATTGCCCGATCAATTTGACACTCGATATGATTCACTGTGGCCTGGTTATTCCAAGTCCAAGTCCCACCCGATCTGGGAAGATTAGAGATCCCTGACGGAGAGCGCAATCTTGGAAGTCAGCTAGAATGTAATCCGGCACCGTCCTCCCGCCTTTCTTCTCTTTCCATTACATAATGGCATTGAAATCTTCGATGAGCAGTAGAGGAAGACTCTTACCCATACCCTTACTTATGAATTCGATCTCTTTCCATAAGTTGGTCCTTAACTTTCTGTCATTGAACCCATAGATGGCCGCCACTAGCATCTTCATGCCTCCATTATTCGAAAATTCTGTCACTAAGATTTGTTGCGACTCGAATATGCATATTCCCTCCCACGTACTCCTGTTCCATAGGACCCAAATTCGAGCCATGGGGTTAAGATGCAGATTGTGAGAAGCTCCCTAATTATTCGGCTTCCTCTTGCCAAGCAAGGCGCGGGACTTGATTTTGGATTCCAGCACTATAACTATCGTACTACTATACCTCTTCATAAGGTCTCGAATACTCCTCCATCTTCCTATCGAGTTGGCTCCCCTAACATTCCAGGAGAGAATCGACATTAACAAATATTTGGGTGTTCCTTCAAAATCCCCGTACTCTCTGGGAAGGGACGGATGAAGTATCTGAACTAGAATGGTTCTTCTCTTTTGTAGATTGACTGTTATGCGAGCTTTTCTGCATTATTGCTTTCCATTGCGGGTTGACTCTGGTAAGCCAGGTCTCCTCCGTCGCTTCTCCTTGAAGTAGGCTCCTAGCTGCTGCTGACTTCAACGTAGCCGGGACTGTGATGCATTTTTTTTTGGACTTAGCTACTTTGTTCATGTTCGGGGATCGAGTCGTTTCATCACTTACTTCTTCTTCCCCCTCTAGCACTGCCGTGGATGGCCCTTCAATGGCTAAGAGATTCTTTCTTGTTGGAGAGGCATGCCCCTGTCTCTTCTTTAGTATCTTCAGATTAAATCCTCCATATTCGACCATTGCAACCTCCTGCCCTGCTCCGAGGACCTCCATCTGTTGTGAACTTGCAACCTCTACATTACTTAGGTTCTTCCTCTCCATAGCTTCTCTAGTAGTCTCTCCCTGCTGCTCGGGAATGTCTGTAAGACCCACCTCTACTCCTTCTGTTGAGTTGATCATTTGCTCGTCTTCTTTATTGCATTGCTCCTCTCCTTTTCCATTTGTTGTTTCTGGCTCCTCCCCCTCTTCCTATTCCCCTATAGGTAGAGCTCCCTGTTTGCAGCCGGAATGCAGATGTCCAAAGCTCTCACGTAGTTCGCACGAGGGTGGAACCCACTCGTATTCTACCCTTTGGGAGAAGATATTCCCATTGGGAATCGAGTATTCTACGATACTTGGCAGCTTCACTCCCACCTCAATTTCTATGAAGACCCGAGCATAGGATATCATAATTTTCTTCGAGGTAGATTCGTCGGCTTTGATGGGTACTCCAATAAGGCTGGAGAGCTTCATTAGCATGGGTATGCTCCAATACTGGATTGGAAAATCTGAGAATCTAACCCAAATTAGGGCCGAAAGAAGAATCTCCTTCTCGTACTGTATCCCCGCAGACCATCTCTTTAGTATTATTGCCCTCCCATCGAAGGTCCAAGGCCCACCGTGCAGTATTCTCTCCAAATCCTCTGCCATGCCAAATCTAACGAAGAAGAAACTGTTCTCCCTGGAGAAGAACTCCATGCTACCCTTAGGATGCCATACGCGATTCGCATAAGCCTTAATTTGGTCGTAGAATGGCTTATTGCCTATAACGTATAGCACCACCTTATTCATCCAATAGTCATCCGTCTCCTCCATATCCTCTCCCGTGGACTCTTCCACCGCCCTCCCCTCTCTTTGAATCGGTTCGATGTATTACATTTCATCGACATTCGATGGGCAATTATCTCTACATATTTCTGCCCATGTCCTCCTCTGTCTCTCTTATACGAGATTGGAATATCCTGACTGCTTGTTTGTAGCTTCAGACTATGTTTTCTCTGGGCTATTTGGTCGAGTGCTATCCCCCCAGTCTTTTTTCGGCCGCCCCTTGTGGAGTATGGACTCTGTTCTTTGCCGCCCCCTCCGCTTGCCTTTCCTTTTGTCCTCTATTCTCCTGGATCTTTTCCCTGTGCCCTTCTCGTTATACCATCCTTCCCTCATCGATTTGGTCCTGACCGTGGATCGATACACATCTCCATTTTCTTCCAATATGGGAGCGGAGGTTCCATTTGTAGATCTCACTCTTCCGTGCATGTGAACTGTTATCCAGCCGTCGGCAATTTCTCTAGCTTCTCCTCTCTCGCCTCCGTCTAAAGCTCTGCCAAGTGTTGCGCCTGGGTCCCACGCTTCTCTCGTGTTCATCGCGCCGCTTCGGAAGCTCGGGAGCATATATATATATATATATATATATATATATATATATATATATATATATATATATATATATATATATATATATATATATATATATATATATATATATTCTATAAAAGGTTAGAAATCTCCCTTAGATTGTTATATTATCCTTAATCGTAGCTAATCGATCATTTCCTATTTTCTTGCAAACCTGAACTTTGACCCTAGCCAATTTGGACGATTCTGGATGCAATGGTACTATCAGTTTCACCAGCAAAGGACCCCAAGCAAGTACATATACTGATTGCTTTCGATTCTTAGTAGTTTTTTCATTTCATGTTTATACATATGCTCTCCTGCTTGTTGACACGTTGTTACACGGGTTAGGATCATGGATATTTACTTACTATAATCGTGATTATCATGTTTTCGTATTTCGTGACTTGTTCGAGTCCATGAGTACTAGTTAGGCAAAAAAATATCTTAGTAGACGTGTGGACTACCCAGAAATATCCCCAAATGTCTGATCGTGTCTGATAGCAGTCGCACAATTCACGTGCGGTGTGTCGAATTTACCCCCCAGTCGTTCACACGTCGAACCCGATATTTCAAAATACATAGATAGTTTCCATTTACTTAATTCTCGTTATTTCTTCACCGCTTGCCGTGTCACTCTATATACATGCTTTTCTTTTAGTTGACCTATCATGTTGTAGAGTACTCTTTCCATTTTAGACATGCCATGATTCAGCTTACTATCTAGTTTCATTTCACATATGCTATTTTCATGTCTTACAAATTCTATTATATTTTTGGATAGCCGTCGGTCTGTGTGCTTGTTCATTCCTGACTTGAAACCAACATTTTTCAGGTTAACTGTGGCTTCTCTTAGCGTTGGGAGATACGGGGGTACTTGCTGGACAAAAACCTAGAAGCTAACTAGTTAGTTTAAATTTGTTATAATAGAAATTGTGAGATTTTGTACTTTCTTTCAAATATAATTCTTGTAAATGTCGTGTTAGTTTAGCAAATGTGAATGAGCAAATAAAGATTCTTATGAGCATTTATTTATTGCGGGCTTGACTGCGTACTACCGCTGACGCTGTGGCATAGGCTGGCTTGGACACGTACTCGTATCCCGAAAAGCGGACGCGGGTCGTGACAATCATGTAGATAGGCGTAGATTGGTGAAGAGCTGAACCCTGAGCTACAGCTGCTAGTTTATGTGCATATCAGTGCATAGCTGACCCAGAGAGTCACAACAGCTGGTATGTACACGTACTAGTGTAGAGCTGAGCCTTGAGTCACAGCTACCAATCGGATTGCATGAGTCGGTAACTATTTTGCTAATAGGTATTAATGCAAAGACGAATAGGAGAAATGCTGATTATATTATGTTTATGCTAATCATTATCTTATGCAGGGATGGACCATCAGCTATGGTAAGTGTCACGACCCGCACCCTAAGTAGGGGCACGAGCACGTGGGTACGTTCAGCCTACGCCGCAAAGTCGATGGTAGAACGTTGTACAAGTTGTCTATAACAAACAACATCTAGACACAATATAAAGGTATATATCATCTCCGTACGGAGGTATATAATGTCACAACTCAATCACAAGACATCTAAGGAAGATAGCACAAAATATGGAAAATATGATAGAAGGAAATAACAGGAAATAGATGCAAGATCCCACACAGGTTTAGAGTTAAAAACATAACAGAAATCCCAAATAATATGTATACTACAAGTCTGAAGTACTAGCTGGATCACAGTCCAGGCAAGCCTATTTAACTAGTCTAAGCAGACGGTGCGTCCTCTATAAGCACCGGCTCCACGGGAATGTCCAAGTCATACTTGCCATTTATGCCGTAGCCATAGAAGGTCGAGCAGTCGGCCTCTAAATCATCTTTAAACATCAACGGGGTTATCCTGTCAGGATATGAGCAAGTACAAACACTAACAGCAGTTCCATATAAATTGACATATTCTATAAGAGACAATTATAATAAAAAATAAAATAAAATATTAAGACAGAAAATATAAACAAGATATGTAAACTGGATATCATGTCATGGTATAAAATACTAGAATGTAGAATAGAACAGGGATATATGATGTATAAACATAAACATAAACTGGTGCCATGAGATATTAGAGCGTTAAGTGATCGACTTGGGACACATGATCAGGCTATTCCATTTGGTCCGGCTATCATAGGAAAATCTCAAGAATGGTCAAGCCAGCCAACATGGAAAGCGAGCACAAGAAATATAAGATCTCGCTACACCCTACGTGTGGTGAGGGTGGCACAAGCACAAGAATAGTGACATGAGGGTATTGATCACATAACCTCTAATAACTCCCCATCCTCGAGTAGTATAATAGATCCGGACATGTCACGTCATGACACAGGATTCAAAAGTAGGGGGCCAGCCTACTCCCAAATCGGTGTCTATACAAGTATAAGAAAACAAGATCAAACAATGTACCAATATACCAGGAAAGTCCAGGAATAACATCTCATGACAGGATTCGACGTATACTAGTCCGTGAACCATCGTGTCGGGAATCAAGTAAGACACTACAACTGAATCGGATATAGCAGATATCAAGACAATAAAAACTATCAGTGAATGCACTCACCTACGGTCCTAAGCTGACAGTGAGAACAGATGCTCAGTGTGATGTCACAGACCTAAAGATAAGATATTATGAGTTAATTAGGGTTTGACAGTGAATGGCATGATATTCTAGTTATGCTGTGTAATTTAGATCAATCTTAGTCAAACTAAGTCAAACAAAGTCAAACTAGGTCACTCAAAGTCAAACTAGGTCAAACTGGATCACAATAGATCAAACTAAGTCAAACAAAGTCAAATAATGTCAAACTGGATCAAAGATTGACTTACAGTTGACTTTTTGTCAAATGGTCAACTCTAGTCAACTCTAGGTCAACTCTAGGTCAAACTAAACTAATGTTGACTAACAGTTGACTTTCGGTCAACTGGTCAACTCTGGTCAAGTTTTAGACAATTCTAGGCAAAGCGTTGACTCGTAGTTGACTTTTGGTGAAAATGTCAACTTTGGGTCAACGGGGTCAAAACTAGACTAAACATACCATTCCTAACATTTACCTACCAAGACATCTCATATCAAAGTCAAAATGGTATCCCGATACCAATATCTTAGTTTGGGATAATTACCTTAATATAGAAAATTTACCTTAACTTCTATCTTACCTTACCCTTTACCTTGCCCTTTTTCTAATGCAACTCCAATACCTTGCTAAGGTATTGCAACACCTTACCCTCGTATCTCGATACCATATCTCGGTATCTTGATACTTACCTTGGTATCTTGAGGGTATCTCAATACCTATACCCTCATATAGGGTAAATCCCCTTTACCCTATGATACCAACTTGGTATCATAAATACCACTCCACACAATCTAACTCCACATCTATAATCTAACCCAACTCCTAATATTAGACACCACTCTAATATAATACCATATCTTAGTATAACTTACTTCCTAACATATCCAATTATCTCACTAACATTACCTTAACATATTATCCTACTTATGAAACTAACATCTAACAATACCCTTATAACATCACTCAAACCTACCACTAAACACCACTCAAACCTATTACTAAACACCACTCAAACCTCACTCACACATGGGTATATAGGGGAATTTCATAGAGGGCTAAAGGGGCTTAAAAAAGGGGGTGAATGGGGGTCATGCGTGGCTGCCCTGCAGCCCCCACTGCTGCTGCTGCATAATGCAGCAGCCACTGTGCTGCTGCTGGTGGTGAGGCAGTCCCCTGTAGGGACTGCTACTGCTGCTGCCTGCTGTCTTGGGGCAGCACAGCCCCCTTCCTCTCTTCACTCTCTTCTATCCTCTTCCCTTATCTATCCATCTATCTCTCTCTCAAGCCACAACCAACAATCACACACACTCTTAACATTATATACAAACACACACACACAAATCCATATCATTCCTCCTCCTCTCTAACACAACACACACACACATAAATCCGTATCATTCCTTCTCCTCTCTAAACATGACACACACACACACATAACCCACAACCACAAAGCCATAAGCAAACCCACTTACAACAAACACACACTCAAGACCAATATATATATATATATATATATATATATATATATATATATATATATATATATATATATATATATATATACATGTATAAAAACAGTCTACTTATTAAATATGCCTCAAAATGACAAGTAGAGGCTAAAATGGATCATGTAGGCTAAACCAAAATGATTCAACCATGGTATCCAAATGAAACTTATTCTAATCATCCTAACTAACATCAATACACCCTCTAACATGTTTAAAACTGAAATTAAAACATAAATAATCCTATTAGACATTCTATCAAACACGTGGAGTGCCTCCTCTTGGAAACTATCCATGGGGACACCAAAACTACCCCAACTTTCTAGAGAGGACTCATAAGAGCCTCTAAATCCATACTAATGGTGGTTTATGCATGAGGGTGATCCTAGAATGCAAAACTAATTAAAATGGAAGGAAAATCAAAATAGAGAGATGGTTTTACCTATTGGAAGTTGGATCCCAATGATATTCTCAAATAGACACTTCCCTTGGCAACTTTCTCCCAAACTTGGCTAGAACCCTTCCTTAGATGAATGATGAAGATTGGTGGAAAATTTGGTGGAGAAAGGGAAGTATTTGGAGATCAAATCAAAGAGAGGTGCTCTCTAATTTGGGGAAGAACACATGGAGAAGAAAATGGAGGCTATTATTAATGAAAGGATGGGGGTTATCTATCCCTAGGTGGCCGGCCAACATGGTCCCTTATTTCCCCCTTTGAAATGTCCAAAATACCCCCTGGTCTCCATTGAGTCAACTTAAGTCACATTAGGGTTTGGGGTTAAAAGAGTCAAGTTTAAGTCTCTAATTAGACTAACATAATCAAGTGGGATTAGCCTAATCTCTCTAACTTAATTAGTGAGGTTGGTGGGCCATGTCTAACTAATATGTGGGTCCCAAATAGAGTCTAAGCTACCCGGGTCCCTGATACAAGTCGGAATGAGATAAAATTCGAACCCGACTTAAATAATCCCAAACAATATTATTAATAAATAATAATTCCAAAATATCCAAAAATGCAAAATAACCATTTTACCCTTATTTATGAAAAGTGGGAGTGACAAATCTACCCCACCTTAAAAAAATTTCGTCCTCAAAATTAAAACAAATATCACAGGAAACACATGCAGAAACAAAACAACATATACCTCAGGGCTCGAAGAGATAAGGGAAACGCTCCCGCGTGTCGTCCTCTCTCTCCCAAGTAGACTCACCTGGAGAGTGGTGCCTCCATGCCACGTGAACCAAGGGTATAACCTAGTTTCAGAGCACCTTCTCCCTACGATCCAGAATCTCGACTGGCTGTTCTGGATAGTTGAGAGTAGGTCCCACCTCTATCGCTGAATGATCCAATACATGGCTAGGATCTGCCATGTACCGTATCAACTGCGATACATGGAACACGTTGTGCACTCCCTCGAGCGTAGCTGGAAAGTCTAGTCGATAAGCTACTGCACTAACCCTTCCAAGAATAATGAAAGGCCCGATGTAGCACGGACTAAGCTTTCTACCCCGGCTAAAGCGAATCGTGCCACATGCCGGAGAAATCTTCAGGAACACCATATCACCAGCCTAGACATAAAACAAAACTCAGCACACAAAACAAAACAAACAAACACAACAAGAAACTAAAACTAACCTCGAACTCTAACAGTCTCCAGTGGCTATCGGCCCAATGCCGCTACCTATCCTGAGCCACCCGAAGTCTGCCACTAATCAGTCTAACCTTCTCGGCTACATCCACTACCATCTCCGTCCCAAGCATCATCCTCTCGTCGACATCATCCCATGACAAAGGAGTACGACATCTCCGTCCGTATAGAGCCTCAAATGGTGACATCTCTATACTGGCCTGTTAGTTGTTGTTGTAAGCAAACTCTACCAGGTGAAGATGATCCTCCCAAGAACCCCTGAGATCTAACACACTGTGCGAAGCATATCCTCAAGAGTCTGGATGGTCCTCTCTGACTGCCCATCTGTCTGGGGGTGGTAAGCGGTATTAAACTTGAGCTGAGTGCCCAAACTAATATGCAAACTCCTCCAGATGTGGAAAGTAAAATGACTAACCCGATCTGAGACTATGCTCAACGAAACTCTGGGCAACCTGGCTATCTGACGCACGTACAGCTCTGCCAGCTTCTCCGTAGATAGACCCACTTTGAAAGGCAAGAAGTGGGCCAATTTGGTCAATCGATCAACAATGACCCAAATCGCGTCCTTCCCTTCAGGAGATCGTAGAAGTCCGAACACAAAGTTCATGGTGATGTGCTCCCACTTCCACTCAGGAATGGGTAGTGGCTGTAGCAACCCACCAGGCCTCTACTTCTCGACCTTTACCTGCTGACACACTAGACAGCGAGATACAAACTGAAATACCTCTCGCTTTATGCCGTACCACCATACGTGCTCTCTCAAATCTTTGTACATCTTGTTGGCTCCAAGATGTATAAAGTACTGAGAGTGATGCACTTTCTGAAGAACCTTCTCCCGAAGCTCTCCACTCAGAATATACAGTCTAGCACCGTGCCTCAGCGACCCATCTTCGGCTATAGAGAAATCGTCGAGCAAACCTGCCCGCACTTGCTCTCTGATGCTCCTTAGGGCAACATCATCATACTGTGCTGATCTGACTCTGTCCATCAACTCAGACTGAATCTGTAAGCCCTACATCTGAACCTCTATGCCCGGAACAATCACCTCGATATCCAAACTATCCAGATCGGCCAATAGATGACGATCTGTCGTCAAATACATAGCGACTAGATACCTGCTCAAGGCATCTGCAACTACGTTGGCCTTATCTGGATGGTACTGTAACAAGATATCGAAGTCCTTCACCAGCTCAATCCACCATCTCTGCCACATGTTCAACTTCTTCTGTGTGAATACGTACTTCAAGCTCTTGTGATCCGTGAAGATCTCAACTCGCTCTCTGCACAAGTAATGCTTCCACAACTTCAAAGCAAAGATGACAGCGGCCAACTCCAGATCATGAGTAGGGTAGTTCTTTTTATGAGGACGTAACTACCTAGATGCATAGGCAATCACCTTCTCGTGCTGCTGAAGAACGCAAACCAAACCCTTCCCAGAATCGTCGTTGTAGATCGTGAAACTACCAGTCCCAGATGGAAATGTCAAGATCGGAGCTGAGGTAAACCTCTTCTTCAGCTTATCAAAAGCAGCCTGACACTTCTTAGTCCAGACGAACTCCACATCCTTCCTGGTGAGTCTAGTCATCGGCTTTGCAATCCGAGAGAAGTCCTGGACGAACTTCTGATAGTAGCCTGCTAGACCCAGAAGGCTCCGAATCTCGGCAACTGAAGTGGGTGTAGACCAAGACTCCACTGCTAAAATCTTCCTCAGGTCCACTGAGATCCCGTGCTCGGTCACAACATGACCTAAGAATTCAACCTGTCCCAGGATGAACTCGCACTTCGAAAGCTTCCCGTATAACTGCTCCTTCCTCAAAGTCTCGAGCATAATCCATAGATGCTCCTTATGCTCCTCTGACGTCTTCGAGTAGACCAAGATGTCATCTATGAAGACCACCACGAACTTGTCAAGGTATTGATGGAATACTTTGTTCATCAAGTTCATGAACACTGCTGGAGCATTGGTCAACCCAAATGGCATAACAGTGAACTCGTACTGGCCGTACTGAGTCCAAAAATCCGTCTTTGGAACGTCTTCCCGCTTTACCTTCAGCTGATGGTAGCCGGACCTCAAATCTATCTTCGAAAACAACTTCGCACCACTCAACTGATCGAATAAGTCGTCAATCCTCGACAATGGATACTTGTTCTTGATAGTGAGGTTGTTGAGCACTCTGTAATCGATACACATTAGTACCGTACCATCCTTCTTCGGTACAAATAGAACAGGTGTGTCCCAAGGTGAAGAACAGGATCTGATGAAACCCTTGTCCTGCAGCTCGTCAACCTGCTTCTTCAGCTCTGTCAACTCGCTATTTTTGACCCTATAGACGTGCTGTGAGATAGGCTCAGCGTCCGGTACCAAGTCTATAGAGAACTCAATATCTCTGTCTAGCGGCATCCCAGGCAACTCCTCAGGAAAGACATCCAAGAACTCTGCTATCAATGGATGGAGCAATTCCTGCCCCGCCAACAAAGCTCCGTAGAACCCATCTACCGGTTCGGTTGCTCCTCTGGCAAACTCAAACTCTGGCTCACCCGGTGGTCTAAACAAAACTCTGCCTCCTCTACAGTCTATACTAGCATGGTGTCTGCTCAACCAATCCATGTCGAGTACCATATCGCAGCTCGAAAGTGGCATTATGAGCAGATACGCACTCAAATCTCGGCCTTCCAGTATAACTCTCCGCCCCTTGCAAATATTATTTACTAGGATAATGTCTTCCCAAGTCATAATCTTCCAAGTCCTACCCAAGGATTCAGCAATAATGTTGTGTCTAAGAGCAAAAGAAATAGACAGTAGCACCAGAGTTAAACAAAGCTAAAGCAGGAAAAGAATCAAGTAGAACAGACACTGCCACTACATCATCCAATGGCTCAGACTCCTCAGTTGCCAGCGCGAATGCTCTGCCCTGGGGTACTCCCCTCTGATGCTGGACAAAATGCTGCTACTACGTCTGAAGTGGCGAACCCCTCCGCTGAACTGCAGGTCCAGCTGGAGCCCTAGTATGTGGTGCTCGGTCCTGACCTCCTCGGCCTGCACGACCAGGACAATCCTTCAGCTGGTGGTCGGTCGCTCCACAATACAGACAAGCGTCCAACCTCTTCCGACAGACCTCTCGACTGTACCCCGACTTCCCGCAGAAGCCGTACTGAGTAGCCTGTCTCTGCCCCTGGTGATGCACATATGCTAGTGCTTGATGCTGCTGGAACTGAAGCTGCTACTGAAACTGCCTCTGCTAAGTGAGAGGGCGCTTGGCCGACCCCGCACTAGAACTAGCCCACAAAGCATCACTGCTCCTCTTGGGCCTCAGACTGTAGTCCTCCTCTGCAATCTGAGCATCCATTAGAATCTGCTCAAATGTCGCATCATGACGCCCATAAGTACGAGAGCGAACTACGTGAATCAGGCCCCTCCTGAACTTACGGGCCTTCTCTCCCTCATCCTGAACCATCCCTGGAGCAAATCGGCTCAAGAGAAAGAACTATGCCGCACACTCGTCCACAAACAAGTTCCTAAGGACCAGCCCTGCAAACTGACCCTCCAATGCCCTGAGAGCTACATCAGGATAGAACTTCTCCTTGAATAGCCTCCGAAAGTTCTTCCAGGTCAACCCTCTGACTGACGCACGAGGATCCGTGCGGTACCATGTCAAAGCGATAACAAAGAACTGACTCGCCTCAGCTGACACCCACAGCCTCCTCGGAAGCTCCGTTAGCTCCAAGCTCTGCTCAACGTCCTCTAGCTAGTCATCGGCATAAAGGATACCCTCAGTCCCCTTGAACTCCTGGAGGACCATCTTCTTGAAATCCAGCACTGACCCAGGCCTCGGCTGCTGCTGGTACGGCTCCTGGGCTGGAGCACCCTGAACCGGAGCTGCAGCTACCCTCTCGACCGCTGCTAGTGCTAGCTGATGAGCGTTCTCCATACTCTGCCTCAGAACCTCTAACTGCCACTGAGACGCCTCTGCTTGTGCTCGCTGCGCCTCCATTATCTGCTGAAGAAGTGCGAACATCTGCAAAGCGTCGGTCGGTATCGGAGGTGGCGGTGGAAGACTCTTCGGTATGACGATGGAAGGCTTCCGAACTGGAGGTGGAAGACCCCCGGTAACTGCTGCTGCTACTCCAACCTGGATGGCAGGGACAGTAGGGACAACAGGGACATCCGTCTGGACCTCTCCCTCCTCCGAAATAATAGGCCTCGACGGATCGGTCCTCGTCGGGGCAGTACCAGATCCAGCCGCCTGAGCTCGGGTAATCGTCATCCTGAAGACAGATTCGAGCAAAAGATCAATATGGCACAAGATAAGATATTATCAAAGAAGGACAATTAAATTCGAATTGCAAGAAGAGTTGTCATGATAATCGAAACATCGAAAATTTTTCTAAAATGTGATTGAGTAACTCCTATCATATCCTAGAACCTATATCCTAACTGCAGGCTCGTAATTAGTACTGTAAGTCGAGTACCATTACGAGATCGCACTAGTTGCGATACAGGACCTGCATGGGCCACCACAGTAAGAATCACTGAAAAGTGATACATTTGTTGCTAAGTTTCCTGAATATGTTGCTTAAGAAATTATTATGTCCCATGAGAAAAATATTTGATATTGTGCTTGTAATCTGCCCTTAAGAGTTGCTTAAATAAGAGAAATGATTATGGTTCATAAAATATGTTGTGCACATCATAGGATATGAATAGTCCTCGTACTTGAAATGAACGGTCCCCTTGTATGTTTGAGATTAAAAGATATGAACTATGGCTTTTCGAAAGTGTTTTCAAAATATTTAACTGACTCTGTACTGCATGAAATGAACATAGATAAAAGTAGCAAGATCACATCACAAGAAATACTTTCTCACTAAATGAATTAGTGATCATTTCAGGCAAATGTAGCCTTTGTTCACAATCACCAGTATGTTGATATACTAATCCATCATCAGTCTGCATGCAGGTGCAAGATGAATCAAAAAAGTCTGAAGCGATAGCTCGAACCTCATCCTCAGGAGCCAAAAATTAGAAGAGATGCCAAGAGATGGACATCTATTGCAAAGAGTTAGTTTTGTATATAAAGAAATATAATGTATAGAATGGGATCATTGTAATCTATAATGTTTCTGAGAGAATGTAGGCATTATATCAGAGAGAATTGAGAGCTTGTATAATCTGTTCGAATGAAATCAATAAAGATATTTGTTTCTGCTACCTAGTGTTCAATTATATTCTGTAGTATATCTGAT
>JANAVB010039816.1:8071027-8296027 GCA_029216955.1 Iris pallida | reverse complement strand
GTGAATGTGAAGCTCTGCTTCACATTTGGTTTATATTATGCTCTGGTAGAATAAGCCATGAGATTAATGTTGATACCGATTCCAATACCAATCATTGGTTAATATTAATATTTTTACACTTCTCTACGCTTTGGTTGAGATGGATATCATATGATGCGGAATAGGAGGCTGAGAGAGTCGAATGAGAAGCAGGGAAGTAGAGGGGGGTCAGATAGGGGGCCTTCTTGAGAAGCAGGGGAAGTAGAGCGACGAAGTAGAGGGGGGCAGTATCGGACTATTTCTATGAGTATCGGTATTGATCGCTTAGGCGGCGTCTAGGCGGTGTCTAGGCGGTAGGCGGACTCTCTCCGCCGCGCACCCGCCTACCGTCGTTTAGAACCTTATCGATACTGCGAACCTTGGTATAGAGTAAGTATCCTAGAAGGATATATATATATATATATATAAGATATCATAGTAGTAGCTAGGTAAGTGTTGAAAATTAAATTTACTTATACCAAGTCTTTTGGGCCTATCAGAGTTATAGATTTTTTCGAAAATCTAGTATAATGTTGATTACCTCAAAAGGCTTGCATAAGTATGAGTGTATAGAGTGTATATCGTAGGCGGATGAGTGTATAGAGTGAGCCTCCCTACTCCACTTCTTCTCATTCGGGTCATGAGGCCTCCTATTCCGTATCACATGATATTCATCTCAACCAAAGCGTAGAGAAGTGTAAAAATATTAATATTAACCAAGGATCGGTATCGAAATCGGTATCAATATGAATCTCATGGCTTGTTCTACCAGAGCATAATATAAAACCAAACGTGAAGCAGAGCTTCACATTCACAATATTAGAAGGAAAAAAATTTCGATTGGTGGTAGGGCGAGCCAGAATCCTTTCAAAGGATTCTGGATCGCCCTACAACCAATCGCAAATTTTTTCCTTCTAATATTTTGAATGTGAAGCTCTGCTTCACACGTTTGATTTTATATTATGATCTAGTAGAACAAGCCATAAGATTCATGTTGATACCGATTTCGATATCGATCCTTGGTTAATATTAATATTTTTACACTTCTCTACTCTTTGGTTGAGATGGATATCATATGATGCGGAATAGGAGGTTGAAAGAGTCGAATAAGAAGCAGGGAAGTAGAGGGGGTCAGAGAGGTGGCCTTCTTGAGAAGCAGGGGAAGTAGAGCGACGAAGTAGAGGGGGGTAGGTATTGGACTATATATTTTTAATTGTAATTCTGTTTACTTTGTCTTACGATGCAGATTTTCACATCCAATCTGCGATGGATCGTTACTTCGTTGATCGTGCCATGTGGTAATTATCGTAATAGACATTACGAAGAAGTGGTGACTGTAAGAGATCATTTGACCCGTAAGGATTTCGTACGTGATTATGGCCTGTAGTCATCGCAAGGTGAACTATATGTGAAAAGACAGGATATGGTGTACGATGCGCCAGGGCCTAATTTTGATCCAGAGAATCTTAATCACGAGACGAAGGAGTTCTATGATATATTTCAAGATGCATATACTCCTCTATATCTTGGTTGTGAGACTCATTCCGTACTGTCAGGCTATGTCGTTAATGGCTTCAAGTTTAAGACAAGACTGCTGAGGGTTATTCACCGTTAAAGGTGGTTACAAGTTCCATATTACACATCTAATCATGTAGAAGTGGTTGAAGTATCCGAAGAGGAAAATGAAATAGATGAAAGCGAAGATAAGGAGGAAGAGGAAGATGAGGACGCGGAGGACGAAGAAGATGAATTTTCAGAAGATGATTGAAAATTAAATAAAATGTAAAATATGTTTAACCACTAATTAATTTCCATACAACAATGAATCTTTCACATTACACATCTAATAATGTCATTTTGTTTAATCCTTAATTAATCTCCATGTTTCCATCAATCTTACCAGATGGCACCTATGACCCGAGCACGTCGCTTGAGAGAGGCACAGATGGCTGCTGAGGAGGTAGTGGTACCACTTGCTGCTGAGGAGGTAGTACTTTCTCCTGCTGCTGAGAAGGTAGTGGTACCTACTGCAGAGATGAAGGTCAAGGAAGAACTTCCTCCTACTAAGAAGAAAGTGATTCCAAAAGTCGAAATAGCTGTGAAGGAGGAGGTGGCACCAGAGGGCAGTTGCACCGGGAGTTCCAGTCATCCATCTCCTCTGGATATTGATCTTGCTAGCGTGGATCGTACTTATGTGCAGTGGCTGAGGAGGGAGATCTCTCTGCGCCTACGTAGAGGACAGTAGATATATATATATGATATGATTTTTGACTGGATTTGTTTCTGGTAGACTTATTTCTGGGTTTGACTTGGATGGTTTTACAACTCTTAATATTTTTTTATTTTCTAGACATGGATATTTTCTAGGCTTTGATGTTTTTGGATGCTATTATCTAGACTTGGTTATTATCTAGAAATTCAACGGAGGGTTGCTCCGGGTCTCATTGATGTATGTTGGTTTGTGTGATATATTTGTGATAGATATTTGTATATTGGTGTGTGATGTATATTAGTTTGTTGGTTTGTGTGAGATGTGATGCATATTATGATGTTTCGATGTTTTGGATGTTGTACGAACATGGAATGCTCTGTTTTATATAAAAAAAATTAAAACTTTTTCAGTTAGCGACGGACTTGCGACTACCAAGCGACGAAAGTCGACGGCTGAGTGATGGAATATTCTATCGCTAACTGGAGAATTTTCAGTATATATATATATATATATATATATATATATATATATATATATAGAGAGAGAGAGAGAGAGAGAATTTCTAGTTAGCGACGGATGTCGACGGATTATCCGTCGACAAGGTTCTAAAAATATAAAGATTTCCAGAGCCTAAGCAAATATATATATATATATATATATATATATATATATATATATATATATATATAGAGAGAGAGAGAGAGAGAGAGAATTTCTAGTTAGCGACGGATGTCGACGGATTATCCGTCGACAAGGTTCTGGAAATATAAAGATTTCCAGAGCCTAAGCGACGGATATTCCGTCGCTAAATCGTCGTTCTTCCGTCAAGTATTAGCGACGGCTAGCGACGAATTGGAGACGGATTTTGCGTATCAGAAACTCTCTAATTTGCTGTATTTTAGTAGTGATTGCATGAGTCGGTATTTATTTTGCTAAAAGGTATTAATGCAGAGACGAACATGAGAAATGTTGGTTATATTATGTTATGTTAATCCTTATCTTGTGCAGGGATGGATCGTTGGCTATGGTAAGAATCACTGAAAAGTGATACATTTGTTACTAAGTTTCCTGAACATGTTGCTTAAGGAATTATTATGTCCCATGAGAAAAACATTTGATATCATGCTTGTAATCTGCCCCTAAGAGTTGCCAAAATAAGAGAAATGATTATGGTTCATAAAATATGCTACGCACATCATAGGATATGAATAGTCCTCGTGCTTCAAATGAACGATCCCCTTGTATTCTTGAGATTAAATGATATGAACTATGGCTTTTCGAAAGTGTTTTCAAAATATGTAAACTGACTCTGTACTTCATGAAATAAAAATAGGTAAAAGTAGCAACATCACATCACATCACAAAAAATGTTTTCTCACTAAATGAATTAGTGATCGTTTCAGACAAATGTAGCATTTGTTCACAATCACCAGTATGTTGATATACTGACCCATCATCAGTCTACACGCAGGTGCAAGATGAATCGAGACGGATAGTCCGAAGCAATAGCCCGAACCTCATCCTCATGTGCCAGAAATTAGAAGATATGCCAAGAGATGGACATCTATTACAAAGAGTTGGTTTTGTATATAAAGTGATGTAATGTACGGAACGAGATTATTGTAATATGTAATGTTTCTGAGAGAATGTAAGCATTGTATCAGAGAGAATTGAGAGCTTATAATCTGTTTGAATGAAATCAATAAAGAGATTTGTTTCTGCTACCTTGTGTTCAATTATATTCTGTAATATGTCCGCTGCTACTTTAAATATCTGTATTATATTCTGCTATGTTATTGTCTATCTGGTCTATTTTGTTATTGTACAGGTCTTGGCCTTGTGCAAGCACAACTTAGGCTTGCACGACATCACGCCCAAGCGAGGGCGAACGGTCTCACAGAGTCCGAAGCGAGGACGAAAGGTCTCTGAGGGATCGGGACGTGACAGGGCTAGCCCTTACTAGGGGACAGCCCATAAAAGTGAAACTTTTAATGTGGACAACCCAAATTTTACTTGGGGCTAACCCACCCCCCTCCAAAAAAAACCATTTCTAACACTTTATTTCGTCAATTTCTTTCTCTCTCCTCTATATTCCTAAAACCTAAACCCTATTTCTCTTCTCCATAACTCCAATTCCAAATTCCTAAACTAAATTCCTTCTTCATTCCTCCAATTCCATGCAGTGGCAGCCAAGTCCAAAACCTTCATCACAATCTAGATATGTTTTCACATATTTTGCTATTTTTCGTTTTAAATTTATTAAATCTTTGGTAATGCTCCAAAAAGTTTGATAAAATAGGTTAAAACAAATTTAGGGTTCATGTATGTATCTTTCAAACACGACAAATCAATTTTTTGCATCAAACCCTAACCCTAGAATTATTGTTTTTGGCCTACAGTCGACCACTAAAACGATATGACTACATGTAGTCTTGCAGTCCTGTAATATAATAGGACTGCATGCAATCTGGCAGTCCTGCAATACAGTAGGACTGCATGCAGTCCTGGTTAATATTAGGACTGCATAGATTCATACAGTCCTTCCTATTTTGTGACTGATAAAATGGACTGCAAGCAGTCCCACAATCCTGATATATAGTTGGAGTACTGCATGATGTCCTGCAGTCCTTGATAATATTAGGACTACACACTTTCCTGCAGTCCTGCCTATTTTGTGTGACTGTATTATTTTCTGACAGTCCTTACAATCCTATTTGTTTATAATCTTTTTTCAGTCCTATGGCGCAAGCAACAAAAGGCAATGACCCACCGCGTCGGCGCACAATTGTTGGAGTGCCCTTAGAATTAGCCAATTAGAACTTGTAGTTTCTAGATTGGGAAGAAATTTGGGATAGGATTTACTTATGTGACCTAGAAATTTTTGGGAAAGAAGAGAGCAAGAGAGGGAGAAGAGAAGAGAGAGAAGAGATCAACGAAGAAATGTTGGATTTTATACCCAAATGTGAGCTAGCCCCAACAACAAATAGAAGTGGCAAACTTGTAAATATTTGGAAGAAAAAAAATGGGACTAGCCTCTAACAAATGTAGGGATGCCCTTAGAATTAGCCATATTAAAACCCGCACCCCCACCCAAAACCCTAACTTCAAAATCCTAGCGAGCTAACCTAAAGGAGGTGAAGCACATTAAACCACTACAATATTTTTGAGCATTATTTTCCTTTCAAATTGCACACACCACAAACTGCAGCAAGAAAGCAGCCTTTCCTTGGTGTGCCCCTTGTCGTTTTCCTAGTGCTTGCAATAAATGGACACCTCTCTTCCTCTCCATCTGCTCATCAATCCATACACGCAAAGTTACTGGCCATCTTTGCTCTATGGCTGTGAAAATTGGGAAGGAGTGGTGTGGAGGAGGGGTCATGCACCAAGCATTCATTCATGTTGGTGTTTGTTTGAAAGAAGAAACAGTGAGGAGAGGTGTACGACGGCCCCATTCTTGGTTATAGCAAGCTCATGGGGCCATGGACACTGTAGTTGGTGTCCAGTACTTTGGTCAGGTCACATGAATCACAATCAGAAAGGAGGGGATGCATCTCACTGTTTGTAGTAATCATTGCATATATACTTCACTTTTGGACATAGTAAGAAATTCACATATTGTATCTTCTTAATGGAAAGAAAATAAATAAATTAATCCTCTATGTTTCATGGATATTACATAAACTATTCATATTTTAAAAATAATTACACGGACTTTCTCTCTCTTTTATAAAAAAATTATAAATATAAGGGTGGTTAGTGTTATAACTCTCTATAGAAAAATATAAAACATAAGAATGGTCTTTGTAATAAGTTTCAAAGTATGAGTGTTTACTTTAATAAGTATGAAATATATGAATGGTTAAACTAAAATGCCCCAAGACACGACCGATTTTGATATGGGAGGTTAGACAGTGAGATTCATACGGCATAACTACTAGGTCTCGTTTGGTTCGCGGAATCTCTGGGTTGTGATTACTTTCCTATGTTTGGGTGCCAAAGGAATTGAGGAGGAAAGGAAAGTGATTCTCAATAGAAGAAAAATTAGAAAAAAAAAAAAAAAAGTGATTGCATCCATCCAAGCAAGGAATCACTTTTCCACATTGAAATAATCAATTTCATTTTCAAATTTCTTAGCATTTTCAAACATCGGAAAGAAAAATCAATGGGAATTAAAAAAATTCAAAGGAAAGAAAATGACAAAGAATTGATTTCCAAATTTCTTTCCCTTCCATTCCGTGAACCAAATGTAATGCCTGTGGTTCGTATTACGTATCTTGGTATACGTGTACGTATTCTTGACTCGTATTGCGTATTTTCCTGCATGGTTGTTTTGGCATGTCATTGGTTGTGGCTTAGCTTGGTTCGGCTTAGCCTGGTTTGGTTTGCTTTTGGGTTCATCATGAACCAAAAGAAAACCCCTACCTACCACCACCACTACCCTTTATTAACCCATTCCCCTTTCTCTCTCTTCATTATTCTTCTTCTTCCCTATCATAACTTCTTCAACCACCTGGAGAAAGAGAGAGAGAGAGCTTAGGCAAGTACAAACTTGCTTCATGATGGATCTCAAGTTTTAATTGTTCCATTCTTTTCCTTACTTGATTCCAAGCCTCTTTAGAACTTGGCATTTTCCATTTTGATGGATATTTTCTTGTAGATCTAAGTTTATATTATTTTCGGAATTCTTGGGTTTTGATCTACCAAACTTTATTATTTTTATATTTTGGTTGTTCCATGTTGTAGATAATTCAATTTCATGCAGTTTTGGCTTTTGTTTCGCTAGATTTCGACTTCGGATGAGAAAGTTATGGCCAAAACAATTTCTGGTCATTTCTATGTTCATCTGCAGCATGAACAGCATGTCGCAGAAGGCGCATGTTGCAATGAAGCGCATGTCGCGGTAGCCGCATATCATGTCGTAGTTGACGAATATGATGTCTCTGTTGACGCATGTCGCAGTTGACGAATATGATGTCGCTGTTGGCGCATGTCGCAGTTGGCGCATATGATGTCTCTGTTGACGCATGTCGCAGTTGACGAATATGATGTCGCTGTTGGCGCATGTCGCAGTTGGCGCATATGATGTCTCTGTTGACGCATGTCGCAGTTGACGAATATGATGTCGCTGTTGGCGCATGTCGCAGTTGGCGCATATGATGTCTCTGTTGACGCATGTCGCAGTTGACGAATATGATGTCGCTGTTGGCGCATGTCGCAGCTGGCACATATGATGTCTCTGTTGACGCATGTCGCAGTTGACGAATATGATGTCGCTGTTGGCGCATGTCGCAGTTGGCGCATATGATGTCTCTGTTGACGCATGTCGCAGTTGACGAATATGATGTCGCTGTTGGCGCATGTCGCAGTTGGCGCATATGATGTCTCTGTTGACGCATGTCGCAGTTGACGAATATGATGTCGCTGTAGGCGCATGTCGCAGTTGGCACATATGATGTCGCTGTTGGCGCATGTCGCAGTTGGCGCATATGATGTCGCTGTTGAGCTGCATGAGCCGCATGAGCCGCATGTCGCAGAATAGGCCGCAAAGTGCCTGTTTTGGCTATTCTATGTCTTATTTGCATGATTTGTGGTCAGAAATTCTCCCAACTCCCAACGTCATAGTTGTATATCTTTCCCTTGGCTTCAAGAATATATCACTAGTTGTTTTATGCAAGTTTCTCTCATTTATGATAATGTGAGAATAGAACACGATAGTGGTCCACTGTGGCGCACTCTTGACAAGTAAACTGGCATGATATGTCTCGACATGCTGTTATGACAGCTAGCCTGACATGACAAGTATGACTGACCTGGACACCTTGGGCGATTGCATTTGTACAAATAAACGGGTACTGTCTTGCATCATGTCTAGGATGGGGATCCCTGAGTACCACGGTCAGGGTTACCTACTGAAATTGACTAAGGCTAATTAACTAGAATGATTCAGTAGTCATGAAGAGATTCCCAGCTACAGGCAATCCCGTTATCTGGGCGCATTAAGTGGACTTGTAGCCTACCGACGAGTAGGGCACATTTTCAGCACACAGTCATGTGGTGCACCCTTCATAAACGGACATTCGACCCGGATAACCGGATGGTCTGCAGGGCTTGTGGCTGTTGGGATAATCTCATTGCACCTTGTTAGTAACTAGGCCTATGATAACCCTAGTTAGTTAAAAGTATCAAGCCGTACTCTTGATTGGCCGTGATTGATTGGATGAAGTTTATTCCAGCTTAGTCTTATCCTGATCCTGTACAAGATTGTATCAGGACATGATTTCTCGTATCGATAAATGATAGGACACCAAGTTCTGTTCAGGTGAAGGGTTACAACCCCGGTCCTTGTTTGGTTTAAGGATTGTAACTTGGCTATCTGAATAGTTCCATGGTTATCCTATCATATATCGTCCTGCTTATTGTGCCTGCATTAACAATAACGACCGGGGGTCCAGTTCTGTTCAGGCGAAGGGTTACAACCCCGGTCCTTGTTTGGTTTAAGGGTTGTAACCTGGCTCCCGGAGCAGTTCTGTGTCCTCTCCTCGTTTATTGTCTTATTGCTCCCCATGTCATGCTTGTCATGTTTTACCTTACTTCAATATCGTGATTATTTATACCGACATTAACAATAAAGATCAGGGGTCCAGTTCTGTTCAGGCGAAGGGTTACAACCCCGGTCCTTTTTTGGTTTAAGGGTTGTAACTTGGCTCCCGGAGCAGTTCTGTGTCCTCTCTTCGTTTATTGTCCTCATTGTACCAATAGTATTTGAGACGGGTTTCTATTCAGGTGAAGGGCTGCAACCTCGGTCCTTGTTTGGTTTAAGGGTTGTGACCTGGCTACTTGAATGGTTTCCTCGTACTCAGTTTACTGTTGTTATCTCTATTATTATCAGTTCTTTAATTATTATTTATCTTTATTATTCTATTGTGATATGCTGGTTTTAGTTTCTAAGTGAAGCCTCATTTGTGGCACTTGCTCTTTCTGGGGTCTGACCCAGCTGGTTTTGTATGGCCAGATATCGGAGCAGCAACAGAGGATCCACCTGTCTTCCAGTCCGATGGTGACCACCAGACGTAACCAGGGCAACGAGTGGGTTTCTTTTGTCCTCCCACTCTATTTGTAAAATTATTCTTTTGAGGCGTTTAGCCGACGAGCACGTGTTAGCTCGGTTGCATCTTTACTTACTGTCTGCCTATGGGCTGTAACATGATTGACAAATCCTAGGGTTGATCATGTATTGACTAAAACTCTTGCTAGTCCTGACATTTTGTACGACTAGCTTCATGATCATCCAATATGTAATGTATGGGACGCCTTACTATTGTATATTTGGTGCTCTGACATCTTGTAACTGTTACTACTTGCTTGTGATTGAGACAATAGGTTTGATCTTGACCATAGGAGACTGATGGATTGTAGTTAAACCCTCATATATCTAGACAGCCGTGACCGTATAGTGACGTGGATTCCATTTCATTATACGTAGCTGGCTATGTCAGCCCCCGCTCTCCAGTATTCTGGTTCTGGGGCGTGACATGGTTTTAGTGGTGGCCCATGCAGGTCTTGTAATTCAAGATCTGTGAGGGTTTACCGAATAGATGTCTCAATCAGTATTCGCCTTTGATCTCTACTCGTATCCTCTTGATCCCTGAAAATCTTGACCTGATCACATGCTTGTATCGTTGATCTGTCCTGGTCCTTCCTTATTGTTCTCTATGTCGTCTTCTTCAGCGGCATTGTTCCTGGACCTGCCGATCAGCAAGGTGGAGCACCTCCCGCGGACCAGCAACAACCTGGAGATCAAGCCCAACATTCAGGAGTAGCCTCCAGAGTCGTACCCACCGAAGGAGAACCACCAGTTCAGCCCGTCCAGCCAGCAGAGCATGATGATGGCACTTTGGTGGGTCTCATCAGGACGCTATTAGCTTCCCAGGATCGGCGAGGAGATGCCTTACACCAGGCGGTGGCAGATGCTTTGACCAGAGGAGGTCATCAAGGTAATAGCGCGGCCAACAGCTTCAAGCGCTTGAACCCTCCCTTCTTCGATGGCAGTGAAGATGCGATCGCTGCAGATGCATGGCTTCAAGACAGAGGTGATTCTAGAAGCAGCCAAGACTCCAGAGAACGAGAAGGTGGCCGTAGTGCGCCTGCAGTTACTAGATCTTGCCCGCAGCTGGTGGGCAGCACAGGCCGATGGATTAGTGGCCCCTATTGCTTGGGCCGTATTCAGGGAGAGATTCCAGACCAAGTATTTTGATGCTGTAGCTCGGTATGATCTACAGACGAGGTTCACTAATCTGAAGCAGATGGGCAGGACGATCGATGGATATGCGACCGAGTTCTCCAGGCTTAGTCGGTTTGCTCCCACCTTGGTGGCGACCGAGTTCGATAGAGCCCAGCGGTTCCAGCAGGGGCTTCATCTAGAGATTTTATTAGCGGTGGAGCAGTTTGAGCATCAGACTTTTGATGCAGTGTTGAGAGCAGCCCGGAGGCATGAGTATACATCCCAGAGGATCGTGGATAGGACCGGAGGTCGGAAGCGATCTCACGGTCAGATGAATCAGTCATCAGCACCAGCCCCGGCAGCCAGGGCTTTGACCATTGGAGCTCCGAGGCAGGCGGCCTCAGTGACGTCGGTTCAGCATTCCACCCCGACGCACCCTCAGCAGCAGAAGCAGAAGCAGTCTTCCGTAGTGGAATGTTCACACTGCGGGAAGCCAGGGCATGTGGTATCAGAATGTCGTAGAGCACAGGGTTTGTGCTTGGTTTGTGGTGCCCCGAACCACAGGGTTGGGAATTGCCCGAACAGGGGGAGTTCATCCGCCTTCTCTAGTCCTTCAGTTAGAGGACCAGCACCAATCCAGCAGCAGCAGCTGCAGTACCCGTTCTCGAGGCCGTTACCGACGCAGGCCCAGGCATTCCAGCAGCAGAGACCGCAGCAGTATGCCCAAGCCCATGCCCTGATCCAGAGCAGGCAGAGGAATTTTCAGCAGAGGGGACCCGCACCCAGAGGACATGGTCAAGTGCTGGCTTTGACCATGGGAGAAGAAGGAATAGCACCAGGTGAGGTGGTGGCAGGTACTATTCTCGTCAACACCTTTCCAGCTTCAGTATTATTTGATTCTGGTGCCTCGCATTCATTTATGTATGCACGATTCGCGACACGGGTAGGATTGGAGCCCGAGTCATTATCAGTAAGGCTCAATATACTTACTGGTAACGGACTTGTGGGAGTAGATAGAGTGTTTTCCTCGTATCGGATCGTAGTTAGCGGTAGAGAATTCCCCGCTAGATTGATAGAGTTCCCGATGGCCGATTATAATGTGGTCTTAGGGATGGATTGGTTGAGGGACCAGTATGCTAGGATAGACTGCCACATTGGCAGGGTTATTTTTAGCATTCCAGGCGAGCCGGAGTTTTCCTTCTCCCGAGGCGAAGTTGAACCTTCTCCTTCAGTGTTGCGGATGGCAGTGGCAGCAGTACAGTTACCTCGGATAGTCGAAGAGTTTCCGGATGTTTTCCCCGAAGAGCTTCCAGGGATGCCGCCAGAGCGGGAGATCGAGTTCACCAACGACTTGATTCCCGGAACAGCCCCAGTGTCAGAGAGAGTTTACAGGATGGCGCCGTCAGAGCTAGAGATATTGTACAAGATGATTGAAGAACTCAGAACCAAGGGATTCATTCGTGCTAGTGGATCGCCTTGGGGAGCCCCGATGCTTCTTGTGAAAAAGAAGGATGGTACGTCCAGATTGTGTGTTGATTATCGCACCTTGAACTCGGTGACAATCAAGAACAGATACCCTCTCCCGAGGATAGATGACTTGTTTGATCAACTCAAAGGGGCGTCAGTATTTTCGAAGATCGACTTACGCTCAGGATACCATCAGATCAGAGTCAGAGAGCAGGACATCCCGAAGACAGCGTTCAGATCGAGATATGGGCATTGGAAGTTCCTTGTGATGCCATTTGGAGCAACCAATGCGCCGGCAGTATTCATGGACCTCATGAATCGTATCTTCATGCCTTATTTGGATCAGTTCGTGATTGTGTTCCTAGACGACATCTTGGTCTACAGTAAGAGCGAAACGGAGCATGAGCAGCACCTCAGAGTTGTTCTTCAGATTCTCAGAGAGCACCAGTTGTATGCCAAGTTTAGTAAATGCGAGTTCTGGCTCGATCGCATTTCATACTTGGGTCATATCATCACCAGAGGAGGAGTAGAAGTGGATCCCCAGAAGATCGTGGCCATTGAAACGTGGCCGGTACCTAGCACAGTGGCAGAAGTTCGCAGTTTCCTTGGATTGGCCGGCTACTACCGGCGATTCGTTTCAGACTTTGCTCAGATTTCAGCGCCATTGACCCAGTTGACCCGCAAGGATGTGCAGTTTGCTTGGACAGCAGAATGCCAGGATTCTTTTGAGAGATTGAAGCGAGGCTTGATGACGGCTCCTATTCTCACGCTTCCAGATGGAACTGGAGGATTTTCAGTGTACTGTGATGCTTCAGGCAGAGGTTTAGGATGTGTTCTGATGCAGCATGGGAAGGTAATAGCTTATGCGTCACGACAACTTCGTGATCATGAGAGGAATTACCCAACCCATGACTTGGAGCTGGCAGCAGTAGTGTTTGCACTTAAGTTGTGGAGACATTACCTGTATGGAGATAGGGTGGAGATTTTCACCGACCACAAGAGTCTGAAGTATGTTTTCACCCAGAAGGATCTTAACATGCGTCAGAGGAGATGGCTAGAGCTGCTTGTGGATTATGATGTCAACTTGCAGTATCACCCAGGAAAGGCCAACGTTGTTGCAGATGCATTGAGCAGGAGAGCCGAAGTTTATTTCCAAACAGCGCAACCAGAGCTGTTAGTCGATCTTCAGAAGATGGGTATAGAAGTTGTCCTCCCTTCCAGTATGGCATTGATGGCCAGCATGCAAGTTCAGTCCACTATAGTCGAGAATATCCGAATGGCACAGTCAGCAGATTCCAAGCTTCAGCGACTTAGAGCAGAGTGTGAGGCAGGACGAAGACCAGAGTTATGTATCCATAAAGATGGTACCCTTCGACATGGCAAGCGTCTTTGTGTACCCAGTGGAGATATCAGACAGGAGATCATGGCAGAGGCCCACAGTTCGCAGTATTCCATTCATCCTGGTGGCACGAAGATGTACCGTGATATCCGCCAGCACTTTTGGTGGAATGGCATGAAGAAGAAGATAGCCCGGTTTGTCTCTCGTTGTTTAGTCTGCCAACAAGTTAAGGCTGAACATCAGAGACCAGCTGGACTACTTCAACCATTGCCGATTCCTGAGTGGAAATGGGAGCATATAACCATGGATTTTGTGACTGGATTGCCTAGATCCCCGGCTGGCAGAGACGCTATTTGGGTTGTCATAGACAGGCTGACGAAGGTGGCTCACTTTCTCCCGTTCAGAGTTGGTCAGTCGACGGCTCAGCTAGCGGAGATGTATCTCCGGCAGATTATCAGGTTGCACGGTGTACCAGTCAGTATCACTTCAGACAGAGATTCAAGATTTACGTCACACTTTTGGCGTAGCTTGCAAGAAAGTTTGGGAACTCACCTCCAGTTCAGTTCAGCTTATCACCCGCAGACAGATGGCCAGTCGGAACGTACGATCCAGACTCTTGAGGATATGTTGAGATCTTGTACACTTGACTTCGGTGGTTCGTGGGAAGATCACCTGCACCTGGTGGAGTTCTCGTACAACAATAGTTTCCAAGCTAGTATCCAGATGGCACCGTTCGAGGCACTGTATGGTAGGAAGTGCCGATCCCCGCTAGCATGGGACGATGTCGGAGCGAGACAGATGCTCGGTCCAGAAATGATTGCTCAGACCGTTGAGGTGGTCAGGAAAGTCAGAGATCATCTTCGAGTTGTCCAAGATCGCCAGCGTCATTGGGCCGATTCTCATCGGCGCCCTCTTGAGTTTTCTGTCGGCGACCATGTATTCCTGAGGATTTTGCCTAACCGCGGCATCATTCGTTTCGGCGTACGAGGAAAGCTTAGTCCTAGGTATATAGGGCCATTCGACATTCTGGAGCGAGTAGGAGATGTATCCTATCGTCTCGCTCTTCCACCGTCGCTACGTGAGGTGCATGACGTATTCCATGTATCTCAACTACGACGGTATATTCCGGACCCGAGCCACATCCTGGATCATTCGGAATTGGTTGTTGGTACCAACCTTTCGTATGAGGAGAGGCCCGTGTCTATATTGGACCGGAGAGAGAAGATACTTAAGAACAAGACTATTAGTTTAGTCCGTGTTGCTTGGGGTCATCACTCTTTGGGTGAGTCAACGTAGGAGCGTGAGGATGATATCCGATCGCGATATCCCGACCTGTTTGACTCGTAAGGTATAATGTCTTCCTTATGCCTTATGCTTTCAATTCCTTGCTTGAATAAATGACTGCATGATAGACTGCTTGTTATAGCTTACGATTAGTATAGCTTGTCCTTGCAATTCTAGCCTCTTAATTAAATTCCGAGGACGGAATTCTTTTAAGGTGGGTAGAGTTGTAATGCATGTGGTTCGTATTACGTATCTTGGTATACGTGTACGTATTCTTGACTCGTATTGCGTATTTTCCTGCATGGTTGTTTTGGCATGTCATTGGTTGTGGCTTAGCTTGGTTCGGCTTAGCCTGGTTTGGTTTGCTTTTGGGTTCATCATGAACCAAAAGAAAATCCCTACCTACCACCACCACTACCCTTTATTAACCCATTCCCCTTTCTCTCTCTTCATTATTCTTCTTCTTCCCTATCATAACTTCTTCAACCACCTGGAGAAAGAGAGAGAGAGAGAGCTTAGGCAAGTGCAAACTTGCTTCATGATGGATCTCAAGTTTTAATTGTTCCATTCTTTTTCTTACTTGATTCCAAGCCTCTTTAGAACTTGGCATTTTCCATTTTGATGGATATTTTCTTGTAGATCTAAGTTTATATTATTTTCGGAATTCTTGGGTTTTGATCTACCAAACTTTATTATTTTCATATTTTGATTGTTCCATGTTGTAGATAATTCAATTTCATGCAGTTTTGGCTTTTGTTTCGCTAGATTTCGACTTCGGATGAGAAAGTTATGGCCAAAACAATTTCTGGTCATTTCTATGTTCATCTGCAGCATGAACAGCATATCGCAGAAGGCGCATGTTGCAATGAAGCGCATGTCGCGGTAGCCGCATATCATGTCGCAGTTGACGAATATGATATCTCTGTTGACGCATGTCGCAGTTGACGAATATGATGTCGCTGTTGGCGCATGTCGCAGTTGGCGCATATGATGTCTCTGTTGACGCATGTCGCAGTTGACGAATATGATGTCGCTGTTGGCGCATGTCGCAGTTGGCGCATATGATGTCTCTGTTGACGCATGTCACAGTTGACGAATATGATGTCGCTGTTGGCGCATGTCGCAGTTGGCGCATATGATGTCTCTGTTGACGCATGTCGTAGTTGACGAATATGATGTCGCTGTTGGCGCATGTCGCAGTTGGCGCATATGATGTCTCTGTTGACGTATGTCGCAGTTGACGAATATGATGTCGCTGTTGGCGCATGTCGCAGTTGGCGCATATGATGTCTCTGTTGACGTATGTCGCAGTTGACGAATATGATGTCGCTGTTGGCGCATGTTGCAGTTGGCGCATATGATGTCTCTGTTGACGCATGTCGCAGTTGACTAATATGATGTCGCTGTTGGCGCATGTCGCAGTTGGCGCGCATATGATGTCTCTGTTGACGCATGTCGCAGTTGACGAATATGATGTCGCTGTAGGCGCA
Source organism: Iris pallida (assembly GCA_029216955.1). Classification (NCBI taxonomy): domain Eukaryota; kingdom Viridiplantae; phylum Streptophyta; class Magnoliopsida; order Asparagales; family Iridaceae; genus Iris; species Iris pallida. Next base: position 8,279,996 of record JANAVB010039816.1, on the reverse strand, counting down.
TGTCGCAGTTGGCACATATGATGTCGCTGTTGGCGCATGTCGCAGTTGGCGCATATGATGTCGCTGTTGAGCCGCATGAGCCGCATGAGCCGCATGTCGCAGAATAGGCCGCAAAGTGCCTGTTTTGGCTATTCTATGTCTTATTTGCATTATTTGTGGTCAGAAATTCTCCCAACTCCCAACGTCATAGTTGTATATCTTTCCCTTGGCTTCAAGAATATGTCACTAGTTGTTTTATGCAAGTTTCTCCCATTTATGATAATGTGAGAATAGAACACGATAGTGGTCCACTGTGGCACACTCTTGACAAGTAAACTGGCATGATATGTCTCGACATGCTGTTATGACTGCTAGCCTGACATGACAAGTATGACTGACCTGGACACCGTGGACGATTGCGTTTGTACAAATAAACTGGTACTGTCTTGCATCATGTCTAGGATGGGGATCCCTGAGTACCACGGTCAGGGTTACCTACTGAAATTGACTAAGGCTAATTAACTAGAATGATTCAGTAGTCATGAAGAGATTCCCAGCTACAGGCAATCCCGTTATCTGGGCGCATTAAGTGGACTTGTAGCCTACCGACGAGTAGGGCACATTTTCAGCACACAGTCATGTGGTGCACCCTTCATAAACGGACATTCGACCCGGATAACCGGATGGTCTGCAGGGCTTATGGCTGTTGGGATAATCTCATTGCACCTTGCTAGTAACTAGACCTGTGATAACCCTAGTTAGTTAAAAGTATCAAGCCGTACTCTTGATTGGCCGTGATTGATTGGATGAAGTTTATTCCAGCTTAGTCTTATCCTGATCCTGTACAAGATTGTATCAGGACATGATTTCTCGTATCGATAAATGATGGGATACCAAGTTCTGTTCAGGTGAAGGGTTACAACTCCGGTCCTTGTTTGGTTTAAGGGTTGTAACTTGGCTATCTGAATAGTTCCATGGTTATCCTATCATATATCGTCCTGCTTATTGTGCCTGCATTAACAATAACGATCGGGGGTCCAGTTCTGTTCAGGCGAAGGGTTACAATCCCGGTCCTTGTTTGGTTTAAGGGTTGTAACCTGGCTCCCGGAGCAGTTCTGTGTCCTCTCCTCGTTTATTGTCTTATTGCTCCCCATGTCATGCTTGTCATGTTTTACCTTACTTCAATATCGTGATTATTTATACCGATATTAACAATAAAGATCAGGGGTCCAGTTCTATTCAGGCGAAGGGTTACAACCCCGGTCCTTGTTTGGTTTAAGGGTTGTAACCTGGCTCCCGGAGCAGTTCTGTGTCCTCTCTTCGTTTATTGTCCTCATTGTACCAATAGTATTTGAGACGGGTTTCTATTCAGGTGAAGGGCTGCAACCCCGGTCCTTGTTTGGTTTAAGGGTTGTGACCTGGCTACTTGAATGGTTTCCTCGTACTCAGTTTACTGTTGTTATCTCTATTATTATCAGTTCTTTAATTATTATTTATCTTTATTATTCTATTGTGATATGCTGGTTTTAGTTCCTAAGTGAAGCCTCATTTGTGGCACTTGCTCTTTCTGGGGTCTGACCCAGCTGGTTTTGTATGGCCAGATATCGGAGCAGCAACAGAGGATCCACCTGTCTTCCAGCCCGATGGTGACCACCAGGCGTAACCAGGGCAACGAGTGGGTTTTTTTTGTCCTCCCACTCTATTTGTAAAATTATTCTTTTTAGGCGTTTAGCCGACGAGCACGTGTTAGCTCGATTGCATCTTTACTTACTGTCTGCCTACGGGCTGTAACATGATTGACAAATCCTAGGGTTGATCATGTATTGACTAAAACTCTTGCTAGTCCTGACATTTTGTACGACTAGCTTCATGATCATCCAATATGTAATGTATGGGACGCCTTACTATTGTATATTTGGTGCTCTGACATCTTGTAACTGTTACTACTTGCTTGTGATTGAGACAATAGGTTTGATCTTGACCATAGGAGACTGATGGATTGTAGTTAAACCCTCATATATCTAGACAGCCGTGACCGTATAGTGACGTGGATTCCATTTCATTATACGTAGCTGGCTATGTCAGCCCCCGCTCTCCAGTATTCTGGTTCTGGGGCGTGACACCAAACGAGGCCCTAGTGTAAGCACAAGATCACCTAGAATTTGGAAAGAACCTAGAAATGTGTTTGTGTCCTCTCAACAAATCAGATAGTCAACTATCAAAAAAAATTAAATCTCATATTTGGTTCATGAACAAGTAATTATAAAGTACAAAAAGTGGGTCCATATAATTGGCAGCCTCTCTCTCTCTCTCTCTCCCCCCCCTCCCTCCCCCCTCCCCCCCCCCCCCCCCGCGGCTTCTCCATTATTGTGGTATGTGCAAGTGTGGAAGCAAAAAATTTGAGTTGGAATGGACTAGAGTAAGCTAGAGTTGGCTTGATGTGGACAGATTGGTATTGAAAAGAAAAAAAAAATGGTTGGACTAGAGGCCACCCCAGCTCTACATGGTTTCGCCTGTGGTTGTATGTATTTCTACTGAGACAAAAAATGGTATTTTTGAAAAAATGACAAGAAGTGCGACACTTTGGAAAGAAGGACAAGAAATGGGTAATACGGTGTATGGGACAAAATTAGAATTGAATGTTGAGGAGACGGGGACGGGGACGGGGACGGGGACGAGGAACATAAGTACATGGCCTTAAATGTTTAAGGGGGGATAGTAAGTCATAATATAGCTATGCTCCTAAAAGGAAAAGAGGTTTCGATCGGAATCCACGATGGACAACAATGAGGGAGTACGTAGACGTGAGAAAAAAAATAGGGATAGAATGATCTTTTATGTTATTTTCAACTTCATGTGGTAGCAAATTACAAATTGATTAAAGTAGCAACACCCAAAAAAAACATAATTAATCGCAATTCATAAACTCAAGTGATTACAAAGTATCCATAGTTCTTATACATGACAGGACAAATATAGCAAAGTTATATATATATATATATATATATATATATATATATATATATATATATATATATATATATATATATATGATGGATACGGCAGTGAATAGCAAGAGGATCGCCCCCTTTTTCGGTTGGTGAGTCTGGTTGTTTCACATTTGATCTATGTTGACGACTTATTGGTGCTTCTCCAGCCTTCCATGCGGGGAATGAGAGCACTTTCTGACATTATGGAGGAGTTCAGACGGCTTTCTGGGCTTCAGTTAAATAGGGAGAAAAGCAGAGTCTACTTCAGCTCCCGGTATACTCAGCAGGAGGAGAGAGCCTTCGCTTTGGGAGTGGACAGAGGCGAGCTTCCAGTAAAATACTTGGGGGTCCCGCTGACGGTCAACTATGCCAGAGAGCAGGATTGTCACAGCTTGGTGGATTTTGCTTAGAGGAGAGTGGAAGGCTGGCAAGCGGCTGGTCTATCATTTGGAGGACGGATTGAGCTGGTGCGTTTGGTTATTGCGGGCATCACGATGTTCTGGCTCCAGTCTATACAGATACCGACGGCTACTATTCGAAAAGTGGAGGCGATATGTGCTGACTTCATCTGGAGGGGAGGGATGCATGCGATTTCCTGTGACCAGCTTTGTCGACCTCGGGAGGAAGGAGGAGTTGGGTTGAGGCCGCTTAATGCGGTCAGGAAGGCAGCTTGTGTGAAGATGGCCTGGAGATTCATCAGGGGGGTCGCTCTGGGCGGAATGGATGACGAACAGATATCTTCGGAGGACCAACTTCTGGGCCTGCAGGATAGACAATAACTTCTCAGTCACGTTTAAGGCCATCCTGAGGTGTCGACCGATGCACCAGACCGCTATCTGCAGGAACATGAAGGATGGGACGACTACCGACCTCTGGCTAGACCCTTGGTTGAGTTCCAGATCCTTGCTTGAGATATTGGGAGGTCAACTGGATAGAGAGGCGGGCAGGGGGCTTACATGCAGTCGGATCATCAGGGATGGAGTGTGGAGGCCAGAAGGATATCCGTATACTGCTCAGCTTGCCGATGAGATTCGCCTTATTACTATTGACGCTAGCCAGCACGAGGATTCCTGGAGTTGGGCCGGCCCAGGTTCGGGGGGTGGGTCAGGTCTATTCTGCTTTCGTAGCTGCTACGACTTGGTTCGGACCCACCACGACAAGGTTGAGGAGGTGGACTTCATCTGGGACAAGGGGGTTGCACGTAAAATACAATTATGTGCATACCGCCTGCTACGGGGTAGACTGTTGACGAGAGATAGACTCCTCAGGTTTGGGATGCAGATCCTGGATGCCAAATGTGTGCTATGTAATGGGGAGGATGAATCTATGGGGCATCTCTTCTTTGTATGCCCGATGTCCTGGCACATTTGGACTGAGCAGTGCGCGCAGTTGAGAGGAGGAGTTGGGGTGGACAGAGACATCCGGAGCATTCTCAGCTGGATCCGAGATCACAGAGGCCAGGATCCGGGGTGGGCCAGAAGAGCCAGAGTTCGTCTCGCCGCGTCCGTTTGGCACATCTTGAAGGAGCGGAACAGACGCATTTTCGAGGGCTTGACTACCCCTCCCCCCCCCCCCCCCCCCCCCAATTGGAATTCTACATAACATAGAATTCGATGTATCAGTAATGGTCCCATAGTGCTATAATTTGGGGCTCGAAATGTTGTGATATTATGTATTTTAATACCTTTTCCGCTATATGCGAGGAATAAATTCACCATTATTCCAAAAAAATATATATATATATAAAAAAGAGCTAGTGGATATATTAATGAAGCTCATCCTCAGTAGCTAGCAATATATATATATATATTTTTTTTTCTCCTAAAAAGAAACAATAACAAACTTCAGATCATGAACAGAGTGATCTAGCAGCCTACCAACCTTGACTGGAATGGTATGTAGGACTTTCAGTTTGAACAGCTTGCCCTAGGGTTGAGGGAAAATTGCTTTTGCAAGAAAGCTGCTAGCTAAAATTTCTTTTTAGCCCTAGCCCTAGCCCTAGCCCTAGCCCTAGCCCTATATGTAGGAGAGGTGGAAGACCTCTTGTACATATAGTTGTATTAACAGTCATGCAAAGGCTAAGGGTTGTCTTTGATTCTCCCTACCCTTCTTTTTTAGGTTGGCCAACTTTCTTGTCCAGATAATATTTGAAGCATGCAGCTAGATAGGTGTTAGCATAAACCATGCACATGATATATATGCTATAGATTTTCTTCCCATTTTAATCGAGAACTGAAATTGGAGTGATTTCAGGAGCCCGAAATCTTGTTGGGAAGCCCATATACGACTTATGTTTTGTGTAAACCCTAGTGAATGATCATCGAGGACGTACTGGTTCCTTGTAGGCGAGAAGTGAAACATCAGCCTTAAATGCTTCGGACTTGGACAACCACCATATACTTAGGATAACCTCCACATTCAACGTGATCCGACTAGAGGTTGGAGTCGCGAGTGACCCTCCAAGATCAACAGGGATCATTAATGGACAACCAAAACTAGTTCCAGATAGGACAACCCAATTCCGTGGGTCGGGCTTGCTCATAAACCCCTTTGAGATTATCATTATGTTATTTTAATTATTTTGGACATGGTAGGAATAACTGGGGTGAGTTCAAGAGGTTTTAATGTTCTTTTTTAAACTAAAATAGGAGTTGTAAGGAGAAATTTGACCCATGTTTCCATTAGATGCCAATCACTATTGTACCAGTTGTAATTTAGTAGGGATAGTATAGTTTGTTTAGGACCATTTGTAATAGCTAGTTATGCTGGCTGGATGAATCTCACCGTGACCTGAAAATTTTAGAGTTTTGCTATGCCTGCAACCAAATGTTTACAACCCTCCTATAACTGTCACATGTCGGACTTCGATTTGAGGAGGAGGATAAGTGGTGGGGTCGGATGGAACCCATATAACAGAAAGTGAGGGAAGATGGGATCCGGTGGAACCCATGTGTAAGAAGGTGGGAGAGGATGTTGTAAGAGGTAATAATTTGGTGGTAGACTTAGCATTTTCCTTTTATTTGGTGCCAAAAATTTGATGACTCAAGTCTACTGACAAGTGCTCAAGAGTCTGTCATGAGTACTGCTCATGTAACGTCTCACATAGTGTTCCACAAGAGCACAGTAAGTTAACTATAAAAGCTATTTTGAAGAAGTACTACACAAAATCTATGGTGATATGTTGTCATCGTTGATACTAATAAAATAATTAAGTTTACAATACTAGGGTGGTTTAAAATACTATATTGGTGTAAATAATACAAATAGGATTATTTACACCGACCATTTCTTTTTTTTTTTTTGGTTCATAACACGAAATATTTCTACTTAAACAGGCTTAATTGCACTTTGCTACCCTCAACTATTCCGTTTTTTCAACTTGATACCCTAAATTTTTTTTTGTAACAAGTTGATACCCAAAAAAATTTTGGGACGAAAATACCCCTGCTCAAACCTTAAAATTACCCCCCTCCCCCAAACCCCCCTTCCCCCACTCCGGCTACCCCTCCCTCCCGCTCCGCCTCCCCTCCGGCCACCCCCCTCTCCCGCGTCCGGCCAACCCTCCCTACCCCCACCGCCGCCGGCCACCGCGGCAGCAGCAGCAGCCGCCGCAGCAGCAGCCGCCGCAGCCGGAGGGTGGGGGTGGCCGGACGTGGGAGAGGGGGGTGGCCGGATGGGAGGCGGAGCGGGAGGGTAGGGGTGGCCGGAGTGGGGGAGGGGGTGGGGAGGGGAGAAGGGAAGAGGGAAGGGATAAGGGCATTTTGGGGTTTTTTGAAAAATTAGATATCAAGTTGAAAAAAAAAAAATAGTTGAGGTATCAACTTGTTACAAAAAAAAGTTTAGGGTATCAAGTTGAAAAAGCGGAATAGTTGAGGGTAGCAAAGTACAATTAAGCCTTTAAACTATTTATACTGACCATTTCTACTTTTTTGATTTATTATGCAGGGTACCCTACTTTAAGATAAAATTAATAAATTATAACACTAATTATTCCTATTTTTATTTTATTTTTCTAAATAGAGAGATGGTCAGTGTAATTTTTTGAAATCAGAAGTATCCTTTGTTATAAATCAAAAACATATAGATGGTTGGCGTAAATAATACAACTAAGTAAATTGATACGTTCTCTTTAAGATTATACATTATAGGTTGTCAACTAGCATTATAGGATTTAAATACTAGTAAATCGATATGTTGTCTAATTCGCAATAACCATCATATGACGACACAATTTTTTTCAGTGGAGGCAACATACACCTCATTACCTAAATTTCTCTAGACTCAAATTATCCCTAAACCTAAGCCAATTCAAATCAAAACAAACTTCCAAATCTCCAAACAAACCTTCTTCTCTTCTCCTCCTCCTCGTTTTTTCTTCTTCTTCTTCCAACATGAAGTCATAATTTTTGGCTCAAATTTTATCAAATCTAGGGGTTTTTTTATTCTTAGAATTGATCTGTAATGCATATTTTGTTATGTTTTTCTTGTAAAAAGTCCACTAAGGCTATTTCCGAAGTGTCAGACTCTATGGATCCGAAGCTTCGGAACAAAAATATAACATTCATGACAACGAAGAACTGTCAAAATGTTGATAGTCCAAGCTAAATTTTATGGCTTCAAAACTGTCATCTCAAGACTGTCAAAAATTTCGACAATTTTGGCACTCCTGGACACAATGTGTGCTCTTCCCAAGAAAAAGAAAAACTAAGAGCAGTTTGGAGAGTAAAAATATAGAAATATTTGTGATGTTCCGACATAAAAGTACGGTGCCAAAAACTAGAACTGTCAAAACGGGCAGACGGGACGGGCCAACCCACAACTCGCCAAAGTTCACTATTTGGCGGGACGGGACGGGCGAACCCACCATTTTGGCGGGCCTGAAAATCCCAGCCCAGTCCAACTCGCCAGCGGACCGCGGGCCAGGCGGGTCAGTCCGCTTCTGTAGCTTTACTTGTAGTACAGTACTTTTTCAGCTTAAGAATCAACTTTCCACAAGGAAATACAATCTCTGATTCTCAAAGGCAATACAAAATTTACTATATGAATTTAGAAGCTGATTTATCTTTTATCAGACACAGGTAAACTTAACAATGTCAATAGCAAAGTCATAAAGAAAAAAAAGCAAAAGAAGAAGAAGAATATACTTCCCCTTTCCACCTAGTTTTAGGCTTTTAGTGAAGCAGTCTCTAACAGAGACCCTCTGTCTCACTTTTTCATAATTTTTCGGGGAGAGAGAGAGAGAGAGGACCTTTTGGTTTCGGGGTCGGGAGTCGAGACTGGTGACCACAGCCGGTGGGAGTAGAGAGGGAAGAAGAGGTCGGGAGGCTCGGGACTGGTGACTGGCCGCGCGTGAGCGAGTGAGCGTGCCTGCGTCTGCGCAGCGTGAGTGAATGAGAGTTCTCTAGGAGAATAAATTAGATTTAAGGTTAGGACTTTGTTGTGTTGTGAATATATGATGTAAAGTCATATCCTGACTTCTGAGTTGAGATAAGTCACAGCCCATGGGCTAGCCCGTCCTGCCCAAGCCCGTCTTGCCCAAACCCGTGGCCCGCACGGGCCAACCTACTGAGACCTACTGCGAAACGGACATTTAAATGTATAACTCAACCCACCTTTTTGTATGGCGGGACATGCCGGCCCAACGAGCCTGGCTCACATTAGACAGTTCTACCAAAATCACCAACCTAGAAAAACTTTTTTGCTTTTGATATTGGTAATTCAGTTTGTTTACTTTTGGACGAAGTTATCATAAGAGTCGGTCCCTTGCTAGAGCATCAAAACTGCATAAACTAATATGTTAATATTCGCTTATTTGTTTATGCTGCTTCGATTACTGTTCATTTGGAATGGTATGTTTTTTAAGTTGAGCTGATGACTAAATAAATAAACCTACATTCCAGTTTCCTCTTTAGGCGAAATTAAGAAAAAATCTGAAGTTTTACTATCAATCTTGCCTATGTTTCCAGATCTCTTCTGCTCTTTATTGCTTTTGGCGGATTTGAGTACTTCATCAGGAACGATGTTTGAAGCAATGGTCTAATTTTCTTAGATCGAAGATCACTTTGCTTTGGTGTACGTCAAGATTCGAACGAAAATGTGGTATATCGATTCCTGGAAGATCACACCTGTATGGCGTATCGATTCCTGGAAGATCCTTATACCCATAGCGTGTGAGCATCTTCTCAATGTAGTGAGATTGTGACAGCGCTACTCCAGTGTCTGTCCGGATGATCTTTATGCCCAAGATGACATCTGCATCTCCCAAGTCCTTCATACTTAACTTGATTGAGAGGAACTTCTTTGTCTCTGTGACACAGCCTATATCTGTACCATGGATTAGCATGTCGTCCACGTACAGACAAACGATGACTCCTCTTCCATCAGCGAATTTTGTGTAAACACATTTGTCCGTCTCGCTGACTCTGTAGCCGTTTGACCTAATAACTTTGTCAAACTTCTCATACCACATCTTGGGAGCTTGCTTCAAACTATACAATAATTTTACCAACTTGCAGACTTTGTCTTCAAGGCCTTTGACGACAAATCCATCTGGCTGTTGCATGTAAATCTCTTCGGTCAGCTCCCCATTCAGGAATGCTGTCTTTACATCCATCTGATGTATCACCAACTTATGTATAGCTGCTAGAGCGATTAACATCCTGATGGTGGTCATCCGAGCTACTGGAGCGTACGTGTCAAAGTAGTCTATCCCCTGTTTCTGAGAAAATCCCTTGGCTACCAGTCTGGCCTTGAACTTGTCAATAGTTCCATCTACCTTCATCTTCTTCTTGAAGATCCATTTACATCCGATGGGCTTTTCTCCTACAGGTAGATCTACCAACACCCATGTGTTATTAGAGGTGATAGAGTCAAACTCGTCATTCACTGCCTCCTTCCAGAAGATAGCATCTCTGGTCTTCATCGCCTCATCATAGGTAAGCGGATCTGCTTCCACATGATAGGTGACAAAGTCATCTCCGAAGTCTTTCGGTCTCCTCGCTCGCTTAGCTGATGGCTCTGCGAGTTCTGGTACAAGAGTTGTTTCATCAACAACAGCTTCTTCTTGGACTACTGGCCCGTATGAGATTTCAGTCTCATTTGCACCTACATCATTTTTCGGAATGTCCGAAAGAACAATGTTTTTGTCTTTTGCAAACTTGTCTTCAAAGTATTCAGCATCGCGAGATTCGATGATATGATTTAACTCAATATCAAGAAATCTCCTAGCATCACTCTTCTCGGCATACCCCAAGAAGATCGCCTTCGTAGTCCTTGTCCCTAGCTTCTGAATCTTCAGATCTGGGAGCTTCACATACGTCAGACACCCCCACACTCGAATGACATTCAAGATAGGTCTGACTTTGAACCAGAGTTCATGAGGAGTTACGTCTGAAGTTGCATATGGCACTCTATTTAGAATAAAAGTGGCCGTCAATGCAGCTTCTCTCCAGTAGAATTTAGGAAGACCCGCGGTTAGCAGCATTGAGTTCATCATTTCTGTCAACGTTCTATTCTTCCTTTCCGCTACTCCATTAGATTGAGGAGAATATGGAGCAGTAGTCTCGCATATGATTCCATGTTCTTTGCAGAACGATGAGAATTCATGAGACCTGTACTCTCCACCTCGATCACTTCTTAACCTCTTGAGTTGTTGTCCAGTCTGCCGTTCAGCTTCGGCCCTGAACTATCTGAACTTCTCGAAGGCTTCGTCTTTAGACTTGATCAAGTAGACGAACGCGTATTTTGAGAAGTCGTCGATGAAGGTTATGAAATACTTCATCCAGGCCTTCGTGGAGAAATGTTTGAAGTCACATATATCGGAGTGCACCAACTCCAGAAGATCTGTGCTTCGATTGACCCGATGAAAGGGTTTCCTTGTTATCTTCGTCTGAGCACACACTTCACACTTCTCCACCTTACCCCCACATTTGGAGATAAGTCCTAGACTAGATATTTTGTTAATTTTTTTACAATAAACATGTCCTAGTCTATTATGCCACAACTCAAGAGAATAATCAGAAAATGCAACTGCATTAATGTCTTCAAACTGGTTGACAAGCTGAATTTTAAATATTCCTTCGGTTTGATAAGCCTTCCCGAAGTATGTTTCTTTCTTGGACATCACCATCTGACCAGCATTGATGTCCATCCTCAAGCCTGCATTGCAGAGCAGGCTCCCAGAGATCAGGTTCTTGGCAATCGTCGGAACATGCTTCACACCTTGAAGCGTCAGAGTGTTCCCAGAAGTGAGTTTCAGTTCCACGGTCCCGATCCCCAGAACTTCAGCTTGGGCCTGGTTCGCTATGACAACCTTCTTAGATATCGGACGTGACGAACCATTCCTTGCCAGAACAGACATGACATGTCGCTCCAGTGTCTATCCACCAGTCAGAGTCAACCCCCACAGTTGTGACATGTCCGATCATAGCAACAATGTTAGAAACCAATGAAACCTTATTAGGCTCACCTTTCTCTGATTGTTTAGGCTTAGATCTGTATTCACTCTTGTAGTGGCCTTTCTTGCCACAATTGTAACAAGTCACATGGGACTTAGTCTTCTGTTGCTTGAAAGAAGGACCCTTCACTTTTAGATTAGTGAAGTCCTTCTTCTTGGGATGAGAAGCCGCTTGGAGTTTGGTAGCCGCGTTGATTGCGGCAGTAGATCCAGTGTCTGGAACAAAGGGTTCTTCCTCCAATAGAACATGATCAACGTCTTTTAGTTGAAGAGTTAGGTAAACCTTTCTCTTCCAGACCTGATAATGCTCTCCATCGAACTTTTCCAACTTGCAGAAGTCCGATTGGAGGAGCGAAGCATTAATGTTTTCCATCTACACGGATCTTGCTTTGAGATTGTTAGTCCCGGGGCTTGATCAAAGATGGTAAAATAGATACAACAGAGATCTACGATGGTACAAAAACCAAATAATCCGATTACAATATAGAGGAGGAAAATAGAGAAGAGAAGATCTCTCGTTCTTCCTTGCAAACGTGTTACAATTGGGACAGAACGAGTTACAATAGTCTAGAAAGAGATTAGAAGAAGAACAATGCTGGGGTGTCAAAACACCGTTGCTCAAAGCAAGATTCGCCCCACACGATCTGCTTCCAGGAACCAGCAAGTTTGAAGAACTTGTGAAACGCTCGAAGTCACCTCTGTTCTGACTCCTCGAATGGACTTGCAATAGCAGCAGCAGCTCTCTCTCTCTCTCTCTCTCTCTCTTTCTTCTTTTCTGACTTCTATTTTTCGTAGTAACCACAAAGGAGGCCATAAGAGAGTGTTTATAGAGAGAGGGTGGAAACCCTAGCCGCCAATTTAGTTATAGAAAGATTGAATCAAATCCCAAAAAGATAGCAACGAGATTAATTCAAATCCCACAAAGATAGGAACGAAATTAATTCAAATCCCACGAAGATAGGATCTGAATTAATCGCATTGATTCAGCCTTATCATAACTGACTTGTAATCTGCACAATCAGCGGAGCCCTCCATGCGGCAGCAGCAGCCTGGCCGCATGAGCCTCATGGCCGCATGAGCCTCATGGCCGCATGAGCCGCATGGACCGCATGGACCGCATGTGCCGCATGAGCCGCATGTGTGCAAAATGCGCCAACAAAATGCCACATTACGCCTCATGAGCCCGAGCCCGAGCCCGAGTCCGAGTCGCTAAGCCCCTTTGGGGCTTAGCTCCAAATGAAATTAATCCAAGAGAATGACAAAAGCATTAATGCTTAATCCTTGGAGCTTTATTCTTACCTCCTAGTAAAATCACCCACATGGTTCCCTCCTTAGGGTCACCACCCCATGTGCATCTCTCAACAACACACCCAAGTATATATGTAGAGATAACTCATGGTGTATTTCTGATGTGGGACTAAAATTTACAAGACATGTTGAGAGCAAGCTATCTCCATGTAAAGAAAGCACCAACAATAATAATAATAATAATAATAATAATAATAATAATAATAATAACAAGAGCACAGTAAGTTACCTATAAAAGCTATCTTGAAAAAGTACTACCCAAAATCTATCGAGATATGTTATCATCATTGATACTCTATGCAATAATTAAGTTTACAATATTAGGGTGGTTTAAAATACAACTAGTAAATTGATATGTTCTCTTTAAGATTATGCCATTATAGGTTGTCAACTCGAATTATAGGTTTAAAATACTAGTCAAATGAAATGTTGTCAGCTCGCAATACCCATCATATGACAACACACATTTTTTTTCAGCGGAGGCAACATACACCTCATTACCTAAATTTCTCTAAACTCAAATTATCCCTAAACCTAATCCAATTCAAATCAAAACAAATCTCAAAACAAACCTTCTTCTCTCTCTCCTCCTCCTCCTCTTCTTCTTCTTCCAACATGACATCATAAATTTTGGATCAAATTTTCTCAAATCTAGGTTGTTTCTTATTCTTAGCTTTTTATCAGTCATGCATATTTTGTTATGTTTTTCATGTAAAAGGTCCGCTAAGGCTATCCCGAGGTGTCAGACTCTATAGGTCCGAAGCTTTGGAACAAAAATATAACATTGAGGACAATGAAGAACGGTCAAAATGTTGATCTTCTTGAAGTTAAATTTTATGGCTTCAAAACTGTGATCTCAAGACTATCAAAAATTTCGACAATTTTGGTACTCCTGGAGGCAGTGCTTGTGTTCTTCCCAAGAAAAAAAAAGAAGCTAAAAGTAGTTTGGTAAAAGTTAAATATATTTGTGATGTCACCGACATAAAAGTGCGGTGACAATAACACCGACCTAGAAAAACTTCTTTGCTTTTGATATTGGTAATTCAGTTTGTTTACTTTTGGATGAAGTTATCATAAGAGCCAGCCCCTTGCTAGAGCATCAAAACTGCATAAACTAATATGTTAATATTCGCTTATTTGTTTATGCTGCTTCGATTACTGTTCATTTGGAATGGTATGAGCAAGTGATTCCCTAATTTTCTTAGATCGAAGATCACTTTGCTTTTGGCGGATTCGAGTACTTCATGCTTGATGCTTGCTAAGAAGTAACCAGTTTTCTTGGGTCCTGTTGGACTGTTTGGTGTACGTCAAGATTCCAACGAAACATATTTATTTGGTCATATTTCTTTTGTGTGACCCGAGGCAATTGGAGTTGAAACCCCAATTTCAGCGGGACAGACTCACCAATAGTGATGAATAGTAATCACGTCCAACGGTATACATAATATCAAAAGTGCCAAAAAAAAAAAAAAAAAAAAAAAAAAAAAAACTAATCAAACAATTGTCAAATATAATTAAGACAGGATTACCAAACATAGTAAAATATTATCATTGAGAAAAGGACCAGAGCAACCTTTAGGCCGCGTTTGGTTCGCAAAATTGGAATCTTGGAAAAGGAAAGTGTTTTATTTTCCTTGTTTGGATGCCAAAAGAAATGAAAAAAAAAAAAAAAAAAAAAAAAATTCCAAGAGGAAGAAAAAATAGGGAGGAAAGTGCTTCCTCCAACGAACCCAAGAATTCATTTTTTTCTTATAATTCATTTTTCCTTCTAATTGGATTCACTTTCCCTCTCAATTTTCTTGATCTTTTCCAAACACTAGGAAAAAAAAATTGATTGGAATTACAATTTCTCGATGGAAAGAAAATATTGTAAAATCACTTCCTTTCATTTCCTTTCCTTTCCTTTCAGCGAACCAAAGGAGGCCTTACTTTGAGAGAGTAAAAGACAATGTATTATACAATAGTTAAAAATACAACATAACAACAGTGACTCAATTTTTTCTCTCGAATTTCACACAAAATTTAACTTTAGTTGGAACAAACTTTAAATGGAAAAAAAAAGGGTGAACCCTGAAACAACAACAACAACAAAAAAGTTAGTTTGTTTCCTTCTACTAAAATTTATTTTCGACGCTCAGTAATCCTGGCATTCTCTGTTACCTTTGGTTTCAGTTTGTATCGTAGCTGTTTAGAAGGGAATTACAAAAACAAACCAAATCCTATCTCCAGATGCTGGTGGTAACATTTCACTTCACTTCATGAGTCATCTTTATGTAGTTCATGAGCCTCTTGAAAGCTTTCCCACTATCAATGGCTTCCCGCACCCTGTCGAAGGCTGATTGTATATCCTCTGCTCCACTGCATCCTAACAAATGGTCCACCATTCCTGCATTCAAGACGATCCGATCGTATGCCGGTCCTTTCTCACCAGCTAAGGCTGCTAGACCCAAATCTATATTTTTCGATACCTACAACAAGATTGACGACACAAAACCCGATCACATAATACTCCGACGTTATATTAATAAGATAGTAAGTATTTTAAAAAACCGGATTTTACAACACACAAAAAAAAAACCCAAATGTATTAGAAAGAGAAAATGATACTAAGGAATGGTAGACGAGTTATTTTCACAAGCTATTTTAATGAGAGCATCCTAGAAAAGCATAGTTCAGATTCAGAGTTAGTCCATGGTAAGTCTTATTGCTATTGTCGTAAACAGTTGTGCGCTCAGTGGCGCAAACATAATTAGAAGCATTGCTACACACAGCAGCGTGAAAACAGCTGTGCACTGAGCGACGCAGACCCAAGCTTTGTTTGGGCCTTTTTGCTCAACGAAGCTCAGGAGAACTAGCCTTCAAAAACACTTCTAGCCCATATTTGGCTTAAATGGTTGAAATGACCAATTGACCCTCACAAGTTCATCTAGGCTCAGTCTGTCCATAGGCCACCTTTTTAGGCGTCAACAATTAATCAACAAAATGCTAAGGACTAAGAAGACATCAAATGAATAGAGAAGCAGTACTATAGTACCCATTTATAAGAACAAGAGAGATATACAAAGTTATAATAACTATCGAGGAATTAAATTTATGAGTTATAGCATTCAAGAGTAATGGGCAAAGATAAAGAGAAGATACTAGAATATGACAGAATCAATTTGGCTCGGGGAAATCTACTATGGAAGTTATTTACTAAGAAGGTTAATGAAAAATTTTACTTAGAAAAAGAGAGATTTACATATATTTTTTATCGACTTAGAAAAAACTTATGATCAAGTTCCTAAAGAAATAATGTGGGGGGCTTTGAAGAAGAAACAAGTCCATATTAGTTATATTGAGACTAATAAAGATATGTATCATAACGTTACGACAAATATGCGAACAATTGGAGGAGCTAGTAATCCGTCCCTAATAAAGACGTATGATAACGTTACGACAACCGTGCGAACTATTGGAGGAGCTAGTAATCTGTCCCATATTACCATTAGATTATATCAAGGACTAGTATTAAGTCCATACCTTTTCTGCAATAGTTATATATAAAATTACTAGGCATATCTCGATGGAGGTTCCACGGTGTTAGATGCAAGTGTGGAGAGAGAGAGAGAGATGAGAGACTTTGGAGTCTAAGGAATTATGATTAATAGAACTAAAAGAGGGTATTTGAAATATAATTTCAACCCAAAGTTAAAGAGAAATGAAGGGAGAGTCCATATAGATGGACAAGAGATACCGAATAATAGATTTCAAAATTTATGATCAATCATTCATCACGATGGAGAAATTGAAAAAGATGCGGCAATGCATATAATTAAAATGGATGGTTGAAATGGAAGAGTGCTTATGGAGTATTTTGTGAGCACAATATATAAGTTGTAAGAAAATTTCTACATGAGCATTATAAGACCAGTCATGTTTTATAGATCAGAGCTTAGGTAGTTAAGAAACAACGTGTCCAGAAAGTTAGTGTAATTGAAATGAAAATGCTAAGATGGATAAGTCAATACATTAAAAAATATGATAAAAATGAGTGTTTTCGTGGAAAGCTAGAGGTGACTCCAATAGAGGATAAGATGAGAAAAAATCGACGTAGGTGATTTGGACATGTGCAACACAACCAATAGATGCTCTCGTAACAACGAGCAATAATATAGTAGTTAATGGAGACGCTTGGATACCAAGGACATGCCCTTAACATAGCCAAATGGAAGAACATTCAAACAACCGGCCCCAAAAATTTTTGATAAACGTTTTATATTTGTTGTTGTTGTATAAAAACCCAGAGGTATATAAGGTGGATGCTATGGAGCCAGGATCTCCACTAATTCCATAATCGGCTTGCTATATTCAGGTTCCCAATCATTCACTATCCAAGAAATGAGTGAATCTGGGCCACAATCATGCACCAAGATATGTGTTATGCATGACTAACAAGTAGCAATCATACCATGCTAAGATCAGTTTACAAACAAACAATAGAGATTACACGCATACCATGGAACTATAGCAAAGATAATCAAGTTACCCAATTACAGACAAGGGTGAGAGTAGAAGCCTACCGATCTATCAGTTCTTGGAGTATCTGTTGGCTCGAAACCATAATCTTGGGCATTGACATCAATAGAAAAATTCTCTCGTGAAATTCCTGAACAAATAAAATAAAATAAAAATAACTGAAGATTTTCCAGAGATTATAGTCCAAAACTTGAGGAAAATGAACAAGCAATGTACAATGAACTAGCTGAGCAAAGTACACCATCTTAAATTTACATGAAGAAAAAATTCATACCATCAACTAAAGTGCCATTTGAATGGCTTGGAGGACGGAAACCTGCACAGTGATTAACTGGAAGTCCTTTTGATGCATTTGTTGATCTTGATTTTGTTGTCATTGACAGTGCACCTTCTTCACCCTTAATCATCAACACAAATGATATCATGTTGACACATGGGATACGAAGGAACTACCAAAACTAGGAACATGCATGTATCTAAACTCTTAAACTAGCGAATATAGCTTTTAAACAGTGTTAAGCCTGAATGCATATATAGAAATGATCATTCCTGTGAAGATTAATTTTGATATCTTTCGTATAATGAACGATTCCTTCTGACTTAACTAGAATGTTTAGTATGATGATTACAAAAAAATAAAATAAAAAAAAAATAAAATAAAAAAACTGTCTAGGCAACCTGTACAGATACATTAGTAAATGCAGTAAACCAACAGGATTTTACAACTGTGTACTGCTAAGGCAAATAAAAATATATTTTCCTCTGTGAGGACTGCAGATATGTTTGTATTCACTCTGGTCCACATCAAATAATTTTAGGAGTATCTAGTTCAAGTAATGACCGGCTATCAGCTACAAGCCACCACCCCCCCCCCCCCCCCCCCCCCCCTCTCAAGTGCCACAAGGCTACCATTTATGCAGGTCTGCAGTCTTACCCCATACATGGAGAGGCTGTTTTAAATTCGCATCCTCCAAGATGCAAGCAACAACACTTACCATCACGCCAAACGACTCCATCGATGACAAACTATCAGCTGATGTATATAATTCTGACATTGTATATTAGACTTGGATAGAAAGTACTTGCAAAAGGTGACAGTATAAGAATGTACGTGGCAATATCACTATAGCATATAGTACAAACCTTAACAACCAAGCCTGAATGAACTTTTCTTCTTCTCATCAACATTAGCAAGGGATCTTCATAACCCACATGGTAAAACCCTGAAACAATAGCTTCTCTTCCACGAGCCTACACAAAGAAAAGGGACCTATAAAATTTTATACCACAATGCATGTAATCTACAATAATGCTCATGAAATGTGGATGTTTCTAAGTCGTTGCCATGTCCATGATCAAAGTATATGTGACACAAAATCTCAAACCTATATTTACTGTTGATAATGTTGGGATAATTTGTTACAAGAGTTGGAAACTTGTTATTTATGAATTTTAGCCGTAAAACACAGGGAACCTAAGTTGACTCTATACATTGGACCCATGTGACGCAACCATAGTTATTTGGAACGTGGTAAGTCCTAGGTCATGGTACTGGTTCGGGGAAGGGGTATGCTACTTGTCTTTATTTTTGGATGGAGGGGGTAGGGTGAGTTGGTTCATCAATTTGGTTCGTGATATGATTTGGAACGATACTAGTTACTTGTTCAAATTGACTAGATAATTGTGTCATATACTTAAAGAAAACCTTATATCAAATATAAGAAAATTCACAAATTACTTTACTTCATTCAATAAGATATAAAACTTGCCTTTTCTTGATCATACATCAATTGAAACCATAGTTTGAAGTATCGGCCGATACCGATCCGATACGGTCGATACCGATACGGTTTGGCATGTCCAGATCCAATACCGATCGATACCCGATACTGACCGATACCGACATTGTGACTCTCTTCTGGTCAATTTGGCAAAGAAGATTGAATAAAAAAGACCGATCAACAAGGGTGTAAAAGCATAAAAAGGTTATAAAAGCATGTAAAAGAAGAAAACTTATCTATAGTATGTAAATCAATCGGTAAGGGTGACTACTAATTCATTTAATTTCAAAACTACTAAAAAATAACACTGAAAATATTAAATTATTATGCCTAAATGTATAAATATATTTTCTAAAATGTTAATAATTATTAATAATTATTTGTTTTCCGATATCAAAAAATCCGATACTCTGATCCGAAACCTCTGATACGGCCGATACCGCAGATCCCGATACTCATAGGAATGGTCCGATACCGATTCCGATACTTTGAACCTTGATTGAAACACATTCCGAATAAAGTGGTACAATGGTGTGAAATTAAAACATGTAAATAAACCATAATTAAAATAAAATAACAAATGATTTAGACGTTAGAACCTTACTATAAAATAACAAAAGCATCACAAAATCTCATAATCTCATTCTCTTTTTGCATGAACAACTAGCAAAAGAGAGTGGTGGCTTATAAACAATGAAAAAACAACAATGGTATCAAATACAAAGTCAAAATTCTAAGAAATGGGTAGCTATGGAACCCTAATTGATAAGAAATCCCAAGTTTTTTTCAACTTTTTTTTTGCATGGGTAGAATCACTTGCAAAAATAAATTTATTGTGAGATTTCAG
Source organism: Iris pallida (assembly GCA_029216955.1). NCBI lineage: Eukaryota > Viridiplantae > Streptophyta > Magnoliopsida > Asparagales > Iridaceae > Iris > Iris pallida. The sequence goes on along the minus strand of JANAVB010039816.1, from coordinate 8,260,118 downwards.
CGATTGATTCGGATCACCTAATTTAGTCATTCAGAAAGCGTCTCATAACAATACAGATCAGAAATGTACCCCAAATTGGAATGCTCCTACCCAGAATGTGTTTGATGGGAGTTTAGGTGTAGCCGGTAACAATGGACGCAACTAAACAATTTACCATCAGAAGTATCAGTATTGATGGGGGTTTGAGCAGTAGCAAATAACTATGTCAACTCGTAAACAATCTGTGTTAGACTTAGAGGACTGCCTCCCGATAATTCATTCTGAATGATGCAATCAAACAAGTGAATCTCCAATTAATTATACGAAATAATACATGTATTTTGTAAGGATTCATTTCATGGATCCGACAATATTTTACGCTAGTTAGTCGTCTACCTAACGCAACCCTTCTCCTTTATCCGGGCTTGGGACTGGCACTGAAAAATATATGACATAAAGCACATCACAGGCGGAGTTTATTATACGAAATAATAAGGTTGCTAATAATTCATAATGATGTGATCATTTTTACTAAATAAGTACCTAATTTAAGGAATAACATCAAAAATCTATACAAAAGATGATGCAAGCTTATCCAAATAGATCAGCAACGCCACATCTGGTATACAAAATATTAGAAATAAAAAATGCCATGGAAGAAAAGGGAATCTTACATAAGCTACAAGATAATCAAAACTACAAGCATATGTTTGTCACCAAAGATGATTGCAACTGATAATCCATGAAATATGTGAAAGCTGAGAAAGAGAAAATCTGCAGAAAACGAAATGAAGCTGAAGAGAGGAAATGCACAAGTCATGTGAAATTGTGGTAGTTTTCTAGTTTTAAATATATACATTGAATTTCCTATATTATTTGGAGTCAACTTTAAGATCCTCATATCAAGACTTTAGGTCCTTGAGATCTCAATTTCTCCAAGATTTAGGCAAGACCATGAGCACACTTGTTACACGAATATACTGTACGTGTTAGAGACAGAGAGAGAGAGAAAGAGAGACTGCATTACATATTGTAATATAGTCCCACATCGTTCGGACGGCGAGGCTATCAAATCGTGGGCTATACCAAACCTATGTTAATGCTACAAATTTACTTCCATTTTCATTGCTTCACAAAGTCTGACATAGTATCAGAGATGTGAACCCTTCCTCCAAAAATTTCCAAATAAAATAAAGAGAAGTATAGTTTTAGAAACCCTAGAATTTTAGTGCTAACCTAGAGTGATTTGTGCTGCCGGTCAGGGAATTCCTTGTCAAAACCTTTTTTTTCTGGCGAGTCGAATTCAAACTAGTTGTGTCCTCTAAGTCGTGTCCAAGTCTTCCACTAAGTCATGTCCAAGTCTTCTTCGAGTCGTCAAGATTGAGCTTTGATCATAATCAAGAATCGTACATCGAGATCAATCTTCAATCATGGTCGAGCCTCTTCAGGCACTTCCAAACCTAGATATAGCCATGGAAGTTTTTGAACTGCGATCGATTGGGCTTTTTGAGTCGATTTAGATCTTCCTTGAGTCTTGCGCATCATCGTCTTCCTTAGAATGTTGCTCTCGTCTTTTCCTAATGTCGACCGAGTCTTGATCTCTTGGTTCGATTCGAAACCCTATATTCTCTCTATTTTTTTTCTTTTTTCGCCGTCTTATGCTTCAGGGGAGAGAGAGAGAGAGAGAGAGAAGAATTTAAGAGATTATGTATTCTTTATCCTTTTATTCGAGCTCTTGATTCTCGAACGTGTACCCGATTCGAGCCAATCCTGGCCGTTGGATTCAAGTTCTTTTGATTCACACCATTGGATTGTGCACACACGCTTTCATTGTGTTGGTTACCTTTTTATGGTTGATATGAATCGTTGATTCTGTGGTCACTCGGTTTTGTACTAGTATCTACACTCACCTTACCTTCCTCTGACCCGCATGACAGTCTATGGTGTTTTATTTTTACAGATCTTTTCACCCACAAGGTTTAGGCCCACCTGTCAGCAACTTGTTTCTTCTGTTTGCTTCTATTAGTTATCTGAGACGCACCTGTCAACTTATATTTCCATTGGTTGGTGGAGTGCTTTGTACGAGGTTTATGTGTAGTGTTGAGTTGTATTTGTGCTGATTTGTATTGTATTGAGTGAGTAGTGTGAGGTATTGAGGAGTTATAATGATTTATGAGGAGTTGCACTGAATTTTACTCGTGTGAGTGTATTGTATTGTGAGTTAGCCATGTCATCAGCTATATATATGTCCATTGTGACCGATTCCCGCTTTCGTGTCGTCCTGGAGGGCCCAAACTATCGGATTTGAGCATTAGCTACGAGGAGTCATCCAAGGAGCCGACGTCTTTGGGACCATGTTGATGACACAGACTCCTGTCCGGTTCATACTATTGGAGACTTATACAACATTTCATAGTCATATTGCCACATGGACTAATAATGAACATCGGGTCATGGATGTGATTATTTTCGTCTCACCTACTATTATGCTCCAGCTCGATCCCTATGATATTGCAGCCACCATGTGGCCTCACATGAGGAAGTACTGTACTCGGAGTCATAGCACTTACGCTAAGGCACTATATTCATCATGCCCCCCCCCCCCCCCCCCCCCCCCCCCCCCCGGGGAGATCGTAAAATGCAACAGTTCCACGCTTACATGATGAACCTCTAGAGTCAGCTTGCTATCATGAAACCTACATTAAGGATGCTACTACATGTACGTGTCACACACAGTATCTTGTGTTACAATATTGCTGGTGTCTACTTCAATTTCTTATGAGGCTTCGGCCTGAGTTTAGACATGCTGGTATTTTGTTGCAGTGTTCCCATGTTCCTTCACTTGATCCATCCTAGGTTACACCCAGTTAGAAGGGAGTTATGTTCTAGCAACTAGACCTTTTTATGTTCCTCAAGGTCAACCTGTTATGTTCCTTCTCAGGGGACACGGAGACATGTTACTTTTAGTGCTTCGTTTAGCATTTCTGGTCCTCGACAAGGACAAAAATGGTGTGGCTGGCACAAGCGCTGTGGTACTCATTCTACTCATGATTGTTAGGCCTTTGCTCAACACAAAGTCCAAGGGGATGCATCTGGCGGATTTTATATTCGACTATAGCATCCCCAGCCTATGGCTGATGCGGTGTTCTAATTGGTGGCTGAGGCGGCCGTCTAGACGGCACCTAGGCAGTAGGCGGTCTCTCTCTGCACCGTTTTTGTGGTTGGCGGTAGAGTAGGTGGCCAATGGAGGTTTGGCAGTGTAGGCGGAGGTGAGACGACGGAGGCGGACGCCTAGGCGGAACAATACCTAACAAGATGTTTTGTCCAAAAAGTTTTGCAATCATTATGGACCTATGGTTCACTTTTACAAAACTAAAACTTCATAAATCTTCGTTCTACAACTTAGTTATGCATCAAACACCCTTAAAATATGCATATTATGCACAAAAAAGTAGTAAAATAGTAAAAGATGTCCAAAATATATTAATCGCCTAGGTGGCAGCACCTAGTCGGTAGGCGGACTCTCTCCGCCGCGCACCCACCTACTGCCATTTCTAACCTTGGACTGATGCGATCTCTTCTAATCTAACACTTCATCCATGGTTGGAAGTTCTTCATCAGTTGCTCCACAAAAGACACCAGTTACGACGGATCAATTTCAACAACTTTTGAGTTTGCTTCGAGTATATGGTCATCCAGCTGCTACATCTGCTAGTTCCTTTTTTGCAGCCCCCGCAGGTATATCTTTTATCTTCTGGATACTAGATTTTGGTTCTTCCTAACATATGACTAGTGATATATCTAAATTTAGAGGCATTACCCATGCAGTCTGCGTCTATTCGCACAGTCGATGCTAATTTATTGCATATTGTTGGTTATGGTCACTTAACTAGCTTACTCGACTTTACCATACTTAATGTTTAACATGTCCCCCGCTTGACTATGAGTATATTATTTTCTCAGTTCATCAACACGCCTTACATTGTTTCATTCACTACTATTGCATGTTTTATGTAAGATCCATACACGAGGATAGTAGTTGGAACATGCCGTAGATATAAGGGATAATTTAGCAAATACCCGCATTCCAAATGTTAAAACTAGCATAACTCGCACTATTTTTTAATCTAGCAAATGCCCCCGTTTTTAGTATGGAATAGTAAAAAAATTATGATATACCCCCACTTTTTTTAAAAAAATTCCTTCTGTTTTACATAGGAGTGGGGGTATTTGCTAGATAAAAAAAATAGTGGAGATATATGCTAGTTTCAACATTTGGAATGGAAGTATTTGCTAAATTATCCCTAGATATAATGACTTTACTAGATGGATTATCTTACACTTCCTCTACCTACTGCAGTTGCAATTTTCTTGATTTTACTACCCCACCTTCCGCATATAATGTTCGGCACAGGAAGTTGGGACATTTGTTTTTTTTTCAAGACTTTAGTTGTCGTCTTCTATTATAAGTGTCTTAGGGAACTTCTCCGCAAGTCCCTAACACCTTGTACTGGGTGCATTTAATTTCATGGTCATCATATTGCTAACTCTTTTCCATTAAGTAATTTTATTTCTGCTTCTCCTTTTGATCTCGTACATTTTGTTGTTTGAGGACCCTCTCCCCATGAGTTAAAAGGGAGGAAACAAATATTATGTGATCTGTGTTGATGAGCATTCTCGATTCACTTGACTTTACATAATTTCATGTAAATTTGAGGTCTTCTCGAAGTATCTTGAGTTTGCAAGGATAGTTGAGACCCACTTTTCTTGCAAAATCAAGGTGATTCGTTCCGATTCAGGAGGGAGTACACATCACATCAGTTTGGTGATTATCTAACTTCTCAGGGATGCTTCTGCAGTTTTGTTATCCTTATGCTCATCAGCAAAATGAAATTGTTGGGCGTCGCCGTCGACATATTCTTGATGTAACTATGTCTCTTCTATTGTCTGCTACGGTACGGTCTATGTGAAAACACAAGTGTAGGCAACTCTAGAGGGGGGTGAATAGAGTTTGTGTCAATAATCACCAAATAAAAAATTAACTCTATATCACCTCCACAAAACAACTATCAAGATAGTAAAAAAATCAGAGAGAAATGCGGAAGTAAATAAAGATCAGAAGAGCATACGCAAACACAGCAGTTTTAACCTGGTTTCCCTCGTGGAGGACTAGTCCAGGCCTGAGAACTCTAGCTCAGGATTCAAATCCACTATTTGTGAAATAGTAGTTTACAACCCGTGCCTTTTCTTCAGAAGAGCACGTCAACTTCTTACAGAGGATCGCAGTGGCGATTTGCTTGGATTTTTCCAAGCGACTTGGAATTGTCCAAGTGACTTTTCTTTTCAACTCTTGCACAAAAACTTCTAGCTGAATCGCACTTGAGCACCTTGGGGCTTAGGAAGTTTTGTGGCTAGTAGATTGGAAGAGTAAGGCTCTTGACTATATAGGCTATGTAAGAGAAGAAGAATAGAAGAGTGGATGGTTTCAAATGAGAGAAACCAAGGCCTATTTATAGGGTTCGGGACAAGCAGAATTCGGCCAGAATTCGGTATGGATAATTCAAATTTTTGGCCGTTGGACAGCTGGTAGCAAGCAGGCCCTAAAAATCAGGGTGCTGGAAATCAGGGGACAGAGTTCGGCCCGAACTCTGTGTGGAGACAGAGTTCGGCCCGAACTCTGTCTCCAGAAGACAGAATTGGTCCATTGGGCTTTTGGGCTTTGTGGAGCTTGGGCTTGGTTCAGGAATTGGTCTGTTTGTATGGTAGATCTTGGAGAGATATGTCTAGGGGTTGAGATGACTCAGTGCGACTCAACGTACACATTCTCCTAGACTCAATAAATTGAAGATTACAGACATTGAACAAACAGGAAAACCAAGAGCCCTTTGATGATGTCTTTCTTCTGATATTTGAGCAGCCATGAAGACATCTTTTTCCCTGACAGCAGTCGTCCAAAGATATACAGATCTGAAAATCTGAATACCTTTCGGGGGCTTCGCCCCCGAACCCCCGACCGGGGGCGCTGCCCCCTCGACCCCTGTCCGCTGACCGGGCAGCGGAACCCCCGATGCGAGGCCCCGGATAGGTCGCTAGGCGGTTCGGAGAAATCTTTTTGTATGACGCCGTCTTCGCTCCATCATTAATTCTTTATTGCCTATGTCCTGTTTGATCATGTTAGATCATGCTTACTGCATGTCTACAAATACATGTTAGGCCAGCAAAATATGTTGCAGTACGATACAAGCATAGCAATACAATATAGGACAATTAGGACATTGCTAAGTTTAAGTAACAACATGATAGCATGTTAGGCCAACAAAATATGTTGCAGTACGATACAAGCATAGCAGTATAATATAGGACAATTAGGACAATGCTAAGTTTAAGTAGCAACATGATAGTGAGTATATGAATATTAGTGACATCATTATGTTAAACTTAACTGATTAGCCATATTCAAAAACACAATGTAATCATTGGGCCAACAATCTCCCCCTTTTTGATTATGGCAAATCGGTTAAGTTTAAGACAGATATGATAGATGCATATATCACTAATAAACACATACTACGAGAAGATAGTGTGCTAACTTAAACTTATTTCTCCCCCTTTGACATGATCAAAAAATAAGTTCCCCCGTAATAAGAGATAAAACGAACTCAAGCAAAAGTAAAGGAGGAAGGCATAGACAATCATGATCAAGATATACTAAATGAGGAACAATGGGAGAAGTGTGTAAAGACAAGTATAGAAACTACATACCAAAATGTAGAGTGCCAAATAGAAAATAGCTTGTCAAAACACAAATAGTTGGTAAAAGAATTTGAACATAATCAATAGATAGTTTACCAACATAAAATCCAAGAGAGACATCCAAAAACATAGTATGATATGAAATATTTCTCTAGTTTTGCAAGAGAATTAAAAAATTTAGTCAAAAATCATAGGGATTAGATAACTGCAAAAAAATAGATATCAAAGAAGAAAGATACCAATGAAACTATAGATATCAAAGAAGAAAGATACCAATGAAACTATAGAAACTTGATATCAATTGAAATATGAAAACTTGAAACATTGATCAATGAAACTATGATAGTTACAATTGTCCACAGATAAATAGTGGAACAAAATCAAGGAATGATCAATGTAAAATATAGCAATTGAAATAAATAAACTTGAAACATTGATCAATAAAACTATGATAGCACAATTGTCCACCGATAAATTGTGGAACAAAGTAAACGAATGATCAATGTAAAATAAGGCAATTGATATAAAATAATCTCATTATTTACAAATCTATTTGCTTATCCAAAATTCATGCATTTGAACTCAATTACCATATCATGCTTTATGAATACTCTTTAAAATAAACATGAAGGTAAAGGAGAAAAATATTTGAGAAGGAGAAATTCAATCGACTTAAATGCTCCCCCTCAAACTATTACCAGTATAGATAAAATCATGAATTTTGGGTAAGTCCTCAACAAGGAAAGCCAAATCAATTAAACATACAAAGAGAGCCAAATAATAGAAAGTCATATCAAAGAAAGCACAATAGTCATCAAGATAAAATACGAAAGTAAATATTAACGAGATGACTCATATCAAAGAAATATGATGAAAACAATTGCATAAACTCTCATAAACCTTTCAAAAAATAACAGTATCATGACCTCAATCACTAAGATATAAATAATGATAAAAATATGGGTCAATGATGAACTAGGTATACGACATATTAAAGGGTATAAATGAATTGAACCAATTTATTTGCTCCCCCTTAAAATATGCGTATCTAGTTCCAAAGCACTTATAGCATAAATAAAATGATAACTACAAGATCTAGGGGTAAATCAACTATTGATTTCTCCCCCTTGCTCAATGCATATAAGGCTATAAAGACGACATAAAACAAATAATGTCATCTTTAGGAGAGATATCCAATAAAAAAGTCACTAAAGATGAACGATCAAAATAATATCTCAATTTAGCACATGTAATCAAAAGACGACATACACTAACCTATATAGAAGAATATCATATTGAAATATGATAGATCAATGCATGTTATCTTTTGAGAATAAGATCATCATGAAAAGAGATAAGGTCCATTAGAAAAATATTATTATGATCAAGAATAATAAGGACCATTAGAAAAATATCATCATGAAAAGGAATAATAAGGTCCATTAGAAAAATATCATTATGAAAAGGAATAATAAGGTCCATTAGAAAAATATCATCATAAAAAGGAATAATAAGGTCCATTAGAAAAATATAATCATGAAAAGGAATAATAAGGTCCATTAAAAACAATCATGATGAGAATCACAACATAGCTCAAAAGATAAAAATACAACTAAAGAAAAATGTCATCATGAATAAAGTCAATTAAATCAATCATGAAGAAAGTCAATTAAATCAATCATGAGGAAAGTCAAAATATAGCTCAAAAATAATAAAGCTCAAATATCATGTCCATGATTATCTAATTAAGAAATGATCAACCAACTTATTGCTTTACAAGGACTATGCATGTTTTACCACATATGTACCCATCAACGGGTAATAATCCAACCTTGCTAATACTAAATGAGAAACCAATGAAGTTCAAATAGCAAAGAGCATATGTGATAATCCATGAGTAGTCAAAGTAGAGTAATAAATTAACTTGATAACCACATAATTAGATAATATAGGACTACTCAATCATTAGGATCATTTATAAAGTAAACCATTAAATAATTATGATCTGTCATAAATCCCATCTAAAAACCATATAAACAAACCAATGGAAAATATAGAAAAGAGTCAATCTTATTTAAATTATTACAGATTTAATCTAAAGAGATGATAATATAATAGAATCATGACTCAAAAGATGAGAGAAATTTAAGAGATGCTTATCAATGACTAGTATGAAAGGAAGTTAAAGCGATGAATCACAAATCTCAATGGAAACAAGATAAAATAAAAATTTTGTCAAACTAATTTTAGAAACCAAACATATGTATCTAAAATAGAATACAAATCAGAAAGAATTCATAAATCTTGTTTTTGTAAACTAGCATATCACATATAGATTGAAGTTCAAGAAGATAGCTAGAAAAGTGAAAGTGAACAAAAATTATGTAGCTTAACAATACATCGCAAATAAGCAAGCTAGCTACATAACTAATTAAGATTAATGAGATAGGCCATTAACATGATAAATGTGCTCATTAAATCTTAAGTCACTAACACTAAAAAAATATGCTTAAGCATAGAGTTCACAATAAGGGTAATACATTTTGAATGATCAAAATGATTTATAAACTCTTTGCTAAGCAAGGATAAGAGTATAAGATAGCAAGTAAATGAATTAGACTCTCATCAAGTAAAAGACAAAAGAGATGTTCATGAAAACACAATGGAGCAAATCTCTTTGCCAAATATTGAGATTAACCCATGATAATGAAATAATAGATTGATCTAGAGAATGCAAAAATATAACCATTATGAAAGTGTATTCTCTAGAAATGGAAAATCTCAAAGTAAAAGTTCAACCCATAGTAGCTAAAGACATGAGAAGTATGATATATCAATTACATATATTCTCATGTGCTACAAACATCATTGGGCAATAATAATAAAATATTTATAGCTCAAATATAAGGCTAGATATGATGAAGTATTCTGGAACTTAGGGGAGGATCCAGAACTGGAAAATGGTTGCAAGTAGAACTTAATAAATCTTGAGTCTATAAAGTGTCGATCATTTTGGGTTAGCTGTAGGGGCCGGTTCCCAGCTAGCGGTAGTTCGAAGACTAGTGCACCGTGTCGCTTCAGGCTATTTACACCTGTATGAGAGAAGGACCCTTTCGGCTTGTTCCCAAAATGTTCTTTACTTTTAAGAAATTAGATTTAAAAGAATATATGCAATATCTTCAAACAACATCAAAGTATAAAAAAATCCCTATGAATAAGAGAGGTAAATACCCAAATAATAATGAAAGAATGATCATCAAAATTTGCTAAGAATATTTTTAAAACAAATATTTTCATAATACACTTTATGAAAATAAATATATAGAAGATTTATACTCAAAATAAGTATGATGATCTCAACAAGTAAGGTAAAGCACAAAACCGAGCAATTCTTAAAAGAACTTCCATAAAAGTCATGAACAAGACACTAATAAGCATTTTCTCTCAACATTCCAACTTAAAGGCATTTGAATAAATAAATATCAACATTTGGAATCAATAATGGCCATTGGATCTAAAATTTGATCAACGGCTGAGGTTGTTTCCGGTTCTGGAACAACCAGGCCGAATTCGGCCCGAACTCTGGTAAGGGCAGAGTTCGGCCCGAATTCCGGATTCTGGTGACAGAACTGGAATCAGGCTGAAAATTGGTTAAACGAAAAAGATCAAAATAAGAGTGAAAGACATGTATCCATAAAGTCAACAAATAAAAGCCAATAAGATATCATTAAAAGAAGACTTTAAGCTAATTGATTCAAGTGGAGATAACACAAATTTAGTCAAAAGAATCAATAGCTAAATTATAAGGTAAGCACAAGTATGAATAAATACTCTTCAAAATAATATGAAACTTGAGCTTATCTCATATGCCCACATAAAGATATTTATACAAAAATAGATGTCAATATAATAAATACATGATCTACATGTAAATAAAGATTTAATGAATATAGTCATGTATCCATCATGAATGTTTGAAAAACTATCACAAATTCAAAAGCACGTATAAATAGACTTTATTAGGCAAGAACATAATTGATTCTCAAGAGGATAATCAAAATAAAATATGAGAATCGATAATGAATGTATTATGCAAGCACAAGATAAAAAGTAGTATAAGTGTATACTTGTCAAGTGATAAGAAGCTTGTGCTAAACACATATATTCACAAAAACCAATTAAATACAAATCGGCAAGAAGTAACTATCTCAAAAACATTAAAAATGGAGAGTCAAACTTTAAAACAAAATTCAAGAATCAAGCTCCAATGAACTAGAGTGATATGCATGCTTTTATAAAGACAAAGAATAGCGAGCATGCATATGTAAATGTGTCACACTACTAGAAAATGAGTGATAAACTACATAGTGTGAACTAATCATATAAAGCTATGTAACTAGTCATGCTATATAAAAGAAATAGAAAGAAAATCAACTAAGCATGCTAGTATTATATCTCACATTAATTTATATAATAAGCAACTAAAAGATATCAATGTGAGCTAGTAGCAAGACATCAAAAGAAACATGCTAGATTCAACAAATATAAACCATTTAAAGAAAATCGTTTAGCATGTTACCAAAGTGGCTCTAGTGGCCACACTTGTGTTGGTGCAATTGCTTAGAAGATGACCTTTGAGCTTTGCAACCACCAACACGCTTCCTCGGTGCTATGTCCTGATACAAGAAGCTCCACCTACAATATTAGGCGAAGACTTTGGTATCCAAATAAACTTGGATCCACATTTGTTAGCTTTAGGGACCCATATACTATTTACTCTAGCATTGGTAGAAAAACTCCTACGAATAGGACAAGTTACACTCATGTGTCCAATGCGAGAGCAATAGAAGCACCTAATACTAGTGTGTGCACATGTATCGGAATGAGCATGATTATGAACATGTGACATACTAGAATGATGAATATCTCTAGAGTGAGCATGCATGGATTTGGTCTTAAGACTATCATGTTCTAATAGCAAATCATTATGCACACAAGTAAGAGAATCACTATGCATGGATTTGGTCTTAAGACTATCATGTTCTAATAGCAAATCATTATGCAAACAAGTAAGAGAATCAAATTTAACATTTAAAGCATAATTCTCTTTTTCAAATAAAGCAATTCTAGAAATAAAATCATCATTTTGTTTCTTTAAAGAGTCAATAGAAGAATCATGCAAATGATTTAACTCATTTGCTTGCTTCTTAAGATCGTCTATTGATGAGGGAAGAGATTTGATTTTCAAAATTAAAGAATCATTCAAACTCTTTAAAGAAACACAAGATGAGTTTTGAGAGTCAAGTCTAGATAATAAATCATTGTTATTATTTCTCAAAAACTCATTAGCTTCTTCTAAATGAATAACCTTTTCTACAAGTTCTTCATTTGTAGAATGAAAAGCCTTAGCAAACTTTAAGGAATGGTTAGCCATGGCTTTCCACTTAGAGCACTTATTGCATTTAGAAGAAATATGATTGTATATGCTACTAGAAGTAAAACCCTCTTCATCGGAGGAGGAAGAATATGATGCCATACACAAATAAACAAGGATCTACTCTAAGGATGTTAAGCCTAACAATAGAGACCTTGCTCTGATACCAATTGAAAACACAAGTGTAGGCAACTCTAGAGGGGGGTGAATAGAGTTTGTGTCAATAATCACCAAATAAAAAATTAACTCTATATCACCTCCACAAAACAACTATCAAGATAGTAAAAAAATCAGAGAGAAATGCGGAAGTAAATAAAGATCAGAAGAGCATACGCAAACACAGCAGTTTTAACCTGGTTTCCCTCGTGGAGGACTAGTCCAGGCCTGAGAACTCTAGCTCAGGATTCAAATCCACTATTTGTGAAATAGTAGTTTACAACCCGTGCCTTTTCTTCAGAAGAGCACGTCAACTTCTTACAGAGGATCGCAGTGGCGATTTGCTTGGATTTTTCCAAGCGACTTGGAATTGTCCAAGTGACTTTTCTTTTCAACTCTTGCACAAAAACTTCTAGCTGAATCGCACTTGAGCACCTTGGGGCTTAGGAAGTTTTGTGGCTAGTAGATTGGAAGAGTAAGGCTCTTGACTATATAGGCTATGTAAGAGAAGAAGAATAGAAGAGTGGATGGTTTCAAATGAGAGAAACCAAGGCCTATTTATAGGGTTCGGGACAAGCAGAATTCGGCCAGAATTCGGTATGGATAATTCAAATTTTTGGCCGTTGGACAGCTGGTAGCAAGCAGGCCCTAAAAATCAGGGTGCTGGAAATCAGGGGACAGAGTTCGGCCCGAACTCTGTGTGGAGACAGAGTTCGGCCCGAACTCTGTCTCCAGAAGACAGAATTGGTCCATTGGGCTTTTGGGCTTTGTGGAGCTTGGGCTTGGTTCAGGAATTGGTCTGTTTGTATGGTAGATCTTGGAGAGATATGTCTAGGGGTTGAGATGACTCAGTGCGACTCAACGTACACATTCTCCTAGACTCAATAAATTGAAGATTACAGACATGGAACAAACAGGAAAACCAAGAGCCCTTTGATGATGCCTTTCTTCTGATATTTGAGCAGCCATGAAGACATCTTTTTCCCTGACAGCAGTCGTCCAAAGATATACAGATCTGAAAATCTGAATACCTTTCGGGGGCTTCGCCCCCGAACCCCCGACGGGGGGCGCTGCCCCCTCGACCCCTGTCCGCTGACCGGGCAGCGGAACCCCCGATGCGAGGCCCCGGATAGGTCGCTAGGCGGTTCGGAGAAATCTTTTTGTATGACGCCGTCTTCGCTCCATCATTAATTCTTTATTGCCTATGTCCTGTTTGATCATGTTAGATCATGCTTACTGCATGTCTACAAATACATGTTAGGCCAGCAAAATATGTTGCAGTACGATACAAGCATAGCAATACAATATAGGACAATTAGGACATTGCTAAGTTTAAGTAACAACATGATAGCATGTTAGGCCAACAAAATATGTTGCAGTACGATACAAGCATAGCAGTATAATATAGGACAATTAGGACAATGCTAAGTTTAAGTAGCAACATGATAGTGAGTATATGAATATTAGTGACATCATTATGTTAAACTTAACTGATTAGCCATATTCAAAAACACAATGTAATCATTGGGCCAACACTATGTTCATTTATGAATAGAAGGTGCGCTTGCAAGTGTGTCTATGATTAACAGGATTCTGACTCATGTTCTTGATGGTGACTCTCCATTAACATTTGTATGGTGGTACTCTTGACTAATCCATATTCCGTGTCTTCGGTTGCACTTGTTTTTTCAATTACCTTCAACTAAGAGAGACAAGATATCCTCCAGATTTGCTATTTGTGTGTTTCTTAGATATAGACTTCAGCACGAGCTATAGATGCTATGATCTTGTTGCCAAACGTCTTCGTATTTCTTGTCATCTTATTTTTCTTGAGAGCACTCTCTACTATGCTTTATCACGTCCTCATATCCCAGCACCACCATCTGCACCTGAGGATCTTGCTTTTCTTAATATTGACATCATTACTCGCCTCGCCTCCATGTGTTTCGCTTATTTTTCATGTTTTAAGAGCATCATGATCTTCCCACCATTACTGTTGAGTCTACTATATCACTTGTCCTTGTAGATCATGTATCACTTTTGCGTCGTTTTACTCGTCTGCATCACTCACCTGATCGTTTGACTCCCCTTACCATCTTGACTCATGCATTTTAGTCTTTTCTTACTGCTACATCTAGTCATTGGGAGCTCCAGACGTATCATGAGGCTAGCATCATGTTGAGACCCTCGCTCATGTTACAAAAATGACTATTGTTCGGATTCTTCTTATTGTTGCCTCTATCCGTACCTCGCAGAAGGATGTGAAGAATGCATTTCTTCACGATTACTTATATGAGGATGTATATATGACTCCCATTGGTCATGTTTGTTCTCTTCACAAAGCTTTATATGGCCTCAAATTGACACCTAGGACATGGTTCTCTAGATTTACTACTATTATTCATGATGTTGGAATCACTATGAATTCTTATGATCATGCTTTGTTCACACATCCTTCTAGGATGATACTACTTCTATTATATGTTGATAATATGATTATTATTGATGGTAATTATGCACACATTATGCAAGTCAAGCAGCACTTGGATACACAGTTTGGGATGATCTTGGTACTATTTGCTACTTTCTTATTTGGAGTTTGATCACTCTCCTCGTGAATACCTTTTGTCCTAGTAAAAGTTCATTGGTGAGATACTTGATAGAGCAAACTTTATTCGCACTCGCACTTCTATACCTCTTCAATTGAATCTCAAGATGCATCTGATGATGGAGATAATCTTCTATATCCTTCTCGATATAGGCAATTAGTTGGCATGGTTTATCTCACTATCAGTCGTCATGACATTTCTAATGTCGTTTATGTTGTTTAGTTTGTTTTTTCATCATGTACTACAAATTATGTTGCTCTGCTAAGGATTCTTTGCTATATAGAGGTCACTAGAACTAGATCATTATTCTTCTCTGTTACTTCGTCGTTGGATCTTTGTGCTTATTTTGATACCAATTGGGTTGGTGATGTCACTAACAAGATATCTACTACTGGATTATGTGTTCCTTGGTAAATTTTTGATTTACTGGAAATCAAAGAAGCAATGAAATGGTTTCTTGATCTAGTGATGAGACTGAGTATCAGACAATGGGCACGACTAATGCTGAGATCACTTGGCTTCGTTGGCTTGTTAATGGTATAGGTCTTACTATTCCCGGCCCTACTCCAATGCATTGTGACAATACTAGTATTGTTCAGAATTACTGCAATCCTGTGTTTCACGAGAGGACACATTGAGGTTGAGTGTCACTATACCTGATAGTAGTTTCTTTTAAGGACAGCTTCATTGTCGCTTGTTATCTCTCATAAGCAGATTGCGGACTTTTTGACAAACGCCCATTCAGATCAGCAAAACTCCTTCCTACTGTACAAACTGTAGATGCATCCTCGTGAGTTTGAGGAAGGATGATAGTTGATTGTTGTTTGTAGTTTTTCTTTTGTATTTCACTCTTATAAAACCCACATTAATCTACCATCGTGAGTCTAAAGGGGGTAGGGTCTAGAGACAGGGAGACTGTGTTACATATTGTAATATAGTCCCACATAGGTCGGACGACAAGGTTGTTGATGATCCTGAGCTATATACCAAACCTATGTTACTGCTACAAATTTAATTCCATTTTAATTCCTTCACAAACTTTGACAAAAATGACTCATATAGTATTGTTCCAAGATATGTTTCATGTAAGGGTCGAATTGAGTAGAATTAAAATCTTGGTTCCAAGAGAACCTTGTTGCTATCTATTAAAGATCTTGTCAGTGCATCAAAACTCTAGAGTTGTAATGAGAGTAGTGGGTTATATATTTATATTCTAACACGCCCCCTCGCAGGTCGAAGGTCCATTTTGGAATTAGAGCTGGATTCACATTGTGATACATCTTTTTATAAAATTCGTTTAAAATTGCGTGCCAGATGATTCAAACATGAGTAGCTCTGATACCATATTAACCGAAACTAGGCATCAGAGCAATCATGTTTGAATCATGTGGTACGCAATTTTAGGTAGATTTTATAAAAATTTACACTGCAGCATGAATCCAGCTCCCTATCCAAAATGGACCTCAACCTACGGGCGGTGTTAGAATAATACATATAATACAAATAGAGTTTGGAGAGAAGAAAAGGAGAAAAGGAGATGAGAGAATATGAGAAAAAAGATTGCAAGGACATTAAACTCTTAGGTTGTATCTCATGTTATTTATATTAATATGCAGTACATCCAAAATTACTATTATACCCTCATAAGATAAATAACAATAATAACTCTAACACCCTCCCTCTAGCTGGAGCATATAGATCAGACATGCCAGCTTGTTACATAAATTAGAAAATGGACCACAAGCAAGTGGTTTGATGAGGATATCACTCAATTGACCGAACATAAGGAGTGACGATCTGTTTCTCCAGCAACAAATCACAAACAAAATGACAATCCACATCGATATGCTAGTGCGATGAAAATGGCCGACTGATTGTCACAATACATCTCCAGAGGAATAACAGCCATAATTCTCATTTCATGAAGAAAAGTTTGCACCCACATCATCTCAGAAGCTATATGAGTCATCGCACGGTACTCGATCTCTGCACTAGAACGAGCCACAACATTCTGCTTCTTACTACGCCATGTGACAAGATTGACACCCACAAATGTACAATAGCCAGAAGTAGACCTCCTATCACAGCGACTATCTGCCCAATCAGCATCACTGA
This sequence comes from Iris pallida, assembly GCA_029216955.1. Classification (NCBI taxonomy): domain Eukaryota; kingdom Viridiplantae; phylum Streptophyta; class Magnoliopsida; order Asparagales; family Iridaceae; genus Iris; species Iris pallida. Next base: position 8,243,072 of record JANAVB010039816.1, on the reverse strand, counting down.
ATTCCGTTACCGTAAGCAACTACGAAGGTTTGTACAACAAACCCTTTCCCGGTGCACCCTTCAAGTATCATAGAATGCGAGAAATAGCCTTCCAATGTAGTTGTCGAGAGGCATGCATAAACTGACTAACTACTCCAACTGCATAGGAGATGTATGGTCGTGTAATAGTAAGATATATAAGTTTTCCAACCAGCCGTCTATAATGTCCAACATCCTCAAATAACTCTCCCCTGTCAGCATCAGGCTTGTCATGATAATACATAGGAGTCTCACTCATTGACACTCTAACATCCCAGTCTCTGAGAGCAAGTCAAGAACATACTTGCGCTGCAATAGATACACACCTTTCTTAGATCAAGCAACCTCGATTCCAAAAAATATTGAAGAAAACCCAAATTCTTAGTATGAAACTGACGACTAAGGTAGGCCTTCAAGTCTACAATCCCCTCATATCACTCCCAGATATAATGATATCATCAACATAAACAATCAACACAATAATATCTGCCGATGAAGAATAACAAAATACTGAATGATCTGATGTGGTGCACTGAAATCCATACTGAATAAGAACTGAAATGAACTTGTCAAAAACAAGCTCGAGATAACTGTTTCAGCACATATAATGCTTTCTTCAATCGATATACGAGTTTTTCACTTCCAACCACAGCATACCTCGATGGTTGATCCAGATAGACCTCCTCATATAAGTCATCATGCAAGAAAGCATTCTTTATGTCCAGTTGATACATAGGCTACTGACAATTAACCGTCACAAAGATAAGAATCTGAACTGAATTCAGCCGAGCAACTGGAGAGAAAGTCTCCATATAATCCACACCATATGTCTGAGTATATGTCACACCATGATCCCGGAGGATCGAAAACTAGTCACTGGACATGATGTCGTACAAGCCTAGATTGCACTTGTATAAGGCAAAACTATTACAGTTCCTGGTATTTCTTAGAAAACAACGACAGCGCAGCAAAACCAAGCAGATAAATTAAAATTACACAAGATATGAAGAAATGTATCTCTTTATTGATAATTATAATAGATTACAAGATCTTGAATGGTCAACTGAATATATACACTTGTCCTTTAGGCTACAACTGAATATGCCGACTTCTTTACATTGAACTTGTCAATTTGGCTACAATCTCACTGGTACAACTGAGTTACATTGTTCTATACATTATGTCCGTATAGCAGAATACATCGTCTTGGAGCTTCTTGTCACGCCCCGCTCCCGTAGGAGCGATCGTCCTCGCTAAGGCGTGATGCCGCACGAGCCTAGATTGCGCTCGTGCAAGGCGGATTCCATAACGGCCGATTTCAGCGACTACGACGGGGTCGTCGCACAGAAGTCCCAAACAGAGACATTGAATAATAGCAACGGAATTTAGAACAAAACACAAGTCATTGCAAAACACTCTTTTATTGATATTGAAAACAACAGTTACAATAGGGCGCAAGGCCAAGATTACAAGTCTCTCAAGCTCACTCATCTCACATTACAAGTTCACTCTGCTCTCTCTCATCTCTCAATACAAGTCTTGATGCCAGCGGATGCTTTGGAAGGCGACGTCCATACATTATGTCCTGTACAAGTCTTTACTCCATGCGGCCACGCGCTTCGAATCGCCAAGGAACTCCGTGCCTCAACGCATCCAAGCGAGCTCCGTGCCACGAGCTTCTACCTGTGCCTGCACATGTAAACTATGTGGGTGTCAGTACTCAACCGTACTGGTGGAATGAACTCATCGCCCACCCATACGAAACCAACACGTTAATTTACTTTGTGCAACATAGTTCCTTCTTATCAATTGTCTTTCTAGTCTTGCCGTAGGATTATTATTTTAGGACCGACGCCTTGCCTGTTTTGTGTCTTTAGACCATCTCGTACTTGCAACTACAACGTTAACTCATACCTTGCCTCAAGACCCTTCTCGTGCCAACAACGTTAACCTATCGAGTCGTGTTTGCCTTACGGCTTAAAATCAGAGACGCAACTACGCGATGAGGCTCCATTTCCGTGTGACCATGCTACAAACCCTTGCTGAGGCCGTGCCTCGCAACTCAGTGAGACTTAACCATATCGCCGCCTTGCGGCCCTTGCTACTTTGATCATCAGCTGACCCAAATCGAGACATGTGAACTTAGTGTCACTTGACTGACTTGCCATGCGGCGATTTCTGACTTAAACTTGAACAACTCAAACCCAACTTTTGTAACTCACATGTCCACACTTGAGACTCGACGCCACATCTCGTGCTAAAGCACGACGCCTATGTTGAAACCCAATCTTAGGCCCAAACTTTGTGTTCTAACTGCATACACCTTCAACTCGACTCAATCCAAAGGCATACACGCGGATAGCCGCTATTTGCCGACATCTATATGAACTTGGCCACTAGCATCACAAGCTATCCTGAGACGTATAGCTTGGTTAAATCGGGAACCTTTCAACGCAAGTAGCTAGCTCCGTTGCAAGCCCCCGCTTTAACCCATGCCAAAACCTTACGCAGGACTATACCCTGTTTCCTCCTAGGCCGAGTCGGTCCCATGGCCCAGGGTTGACGCTCGAGGAAACTTCGCCCTTATCGACAAGTTGTCCATGACCATGCAAGACTCGACACAAACTGACGTCTCACACAGTCATCCTTCTTTCAATGTTACCCTCTTTCAAAACCATGTTCAAGCCTTCTATCCTTGAGATCCCTCGACGACCCACGGTCGCGAGCCTTTTTCTTTCCTTGAGACCCCTCGACGACCCACGGTCGCGAGCATTCTTTCCTTGTTACCTTATCATTTTGTTCAACTCATGAACGCCTATTTGATAGTCCTTTCTCGAAACTCACTTTGAATCAATTGTGGTCCTTGCCTCAAACACTAAGTCCGTGCACCGTGCCTTAAGCCAATCGTGCTCTACGCAACTCTCCTGCCCAAGTCGACGGGCCTTGAGATCATGGGACTACTTAACTTGACAACCGCAGAATGAGCGGGACAGCACTTGGCATGACTTAGGTCGACCGGCATAACTTTGCCTAACTTACTCAAGCCTACAACTTAACCCAAGGGACGAGCAAAGGCTATGCCAAGCCTTGCGCAGTGGAAGCGTGCATGCTTTATCAAGCATTTATGCGGACGATGCCTATGACTTAGGCAAGTTCATAGTTTTGTGTCGAAGACCAACTTTCCTTCTCCCAAGCCACGGGACGAAGGACCGAGTGTCATTTTCAAAGCACGTCGTGCACCAACTCTAAGCCGACCGTTGGACCTTTCCATATTCTATCTCAATTCGACCCGTCGGGATTACTCCCTTTAGCTATGTGGATTCATCTCTTTTATTATTAAGCCTACTTGTGCAAGTTGAAAACATGCGATTTATTATATGAAGGCAAAGATGAGACAAGTTCACCGAAACTATCCCACCTGAGCGAGCGGTCGTCTCGACCGAGCGATGTCTTCGAGTAGCCGTTGCAAGGCTAAGTCCGAACGCCGTCGGCGTTTCGATTCCTCCGATTGACTGAGCGGGACGGGGCACTACATCATACACCACACAAAAAGTTTCGTCCTCGAAACTAACTGAGTACTTACTTATTGACTTATCACCTTACTCAACATTCAAGAACTCTCGTACACACACACTACGCCTATGCGTTTTCTCAATCCGAGCCACGCTCGCACTACCCTCAATCTTTTCTTTGAAACATACGATCTCAAAATCCTCGACACTTTTCTGTTCCTCAAGTCTCACTTGAATTCAATGTATCACTTAGTTTGGATCGTGCACACATTCCAGGCGTCCCCGAAATATATGCATTTCAACCAAGCCTCGTGATAGAGAATCCCCCATCACCACTCGAGTCGGATCGTGCACATATTCGGGCATCCCTGATATACGTGCATGTCAACCGAGTCTCGCGAGTGGTGCCTCCACAAAGCCTACCACTTCATACTCGGACGTCTGCCTAACCGCTAGGCGATGTCTTTCCGTCAGTATTGGAATCATAGTTCCCAAACAACAATATCAACACTGACCCTATCCTAAGGTCAAACCAAATCGATGATACGGGATTTTCTACCCAAGCTCGCATCACTCCGATTTCTAAACATCGAGCATCGATTCCCTACACACATCCCCACATTCGTCGCACGGGGTCCGAGTCATTCAGCAAAGCCATCCTACGATACTTCACGTTTCAACCAATTTTACGACGTATCAATATCACTCGTTCATCAAGCCATTTCGTATAGTTTTATCTCTTTGAACACGTTCGACATAGATCGTCTATCAATCTTTCTCAAATCAAGCACGCCACGACACAATTCATCGCTAACCATAATTTAACATTCCACATTTCCTAAGTCGTCTATCCCAATTTACGAAATCGATCACAAGGTCATCTGACTTAACAATACGTTGCGCCCCGATCTCACGCGAGTTGGATTTTCTACGGTGGGCATGAATCACCATGCACGCTCCCGCGGGATAATCATCCTCATCGGGACGTAACTCTTGTTCGAGTCTAGACTAATTCATTTTCGATGCGCGGATTGGACCTACTCAATCCTCAAGTTTTATTCATTCATCAATCCCAAGTCCTACAAATCCTCGAATTCACCTTCGCATCAAACCGACAAGTCGAGACAATCAAAGTTGCCGCATCCTGATTTTCCGAGTTCGATCATTCCCGCGACATGAATCACCATGTCAGCGCTCACGCGGAACAATCGCCCCAAATCCGACGCAATGCATGTGCGAGACTGGAGTTGCGCTCGTGCAAGACAAGAATATCGACGTTGTTGTTATCCGCGTAACCATCAAGACATTTCTATTTTCATCCAACATTCATCTCGATCAAAATCCTAAGTATAGCATCCAACCGAACAATAACACTTGCACGATCGTCATTCGCCGAGTCAGAGTACCCCCGAGTTATCGCATATCGATCTTTGATACGCCTCAATACCATCGACGATATGCGTAACCTGACGATCTTCCTTTGCAACCAAATTTTGAGTCGTGCGAATGATGCTATCGTCCGACTGGATAATCTCCTCGACATTCAAATTTAAGTTCGATCATTATCCCTCGAATCATTCATAACATCAAATTCCTCAAACCCAAATTCGCGTATTCGTTCATCCCTTTATCTTAAGTCATCGACCAACGTATTTCCTCAATTTGCATTGTCCCTTTTGTTAACTCAACCATCGAGCAACATTCAATCCAATCCTTAGAGTCATTCGCGTAACTTAAAAATCAAACCTTTCATGCACACTATCTACCTGTCATGCTAACTTTTCGTATGTAATACGTATCAATTTCCTCGATCAAGTCATTCGTTCGCTACACCTTAACTTTTCCTCGATTCGATTTCACCTACTCAATATTCTCGCGTTTCATACTTCGCACAATCCTCAATCCCGTGCACGTTCCGTGCGCGTCAATTTCTAGGTTGTCTGAATCCACATCGTCAAATCTCAAGACTATAACTTATTCAACGATACTCAATCTACGGCTTTGCATACGTGCGACGCTTGATGATAGACTCACCGACACCCCGAATCCTCAATCGATCGATCGACATTCCTGAGACTATCGCATACACCACTCAGGAATAAAGTCATTCAAATAATCCTCAAAACTATCATTCGAATCAAAATTGACTTCTTCGAATCCCGTTCGAACCATCCCTTTAATTCCCAAGCACGCTCATCTATATCGCACCGACGATATCGTCACTCGATAGCACCCCTATCCATAGTCATCTCACTTTACTCAATCGAGTTCAACTCATTCCCGTTCAACACAATTTGATTCTCGCACTCGACTTTTCTAAGGTCGATACAACTTTGGTGTATATGTCCAGCCCGACTTAGCCAACCGTGCTTACGAGAACCATCTTTTTGTTTCTTGTCAAAACTGTTCTCCTACATTTTTGCAAAATAGATAGACTTATTGTATGGACATCCCGTGGGATATTTGAGAGAGAGCGCACCAACGATATCAACTTGGCGGAAGCAACCGAGTTTGCGGAAACAACGAGTTAAAGAATTCAATCGATAATCCAAGGACGCAAAGCCGTGCTCTGATACCATTATGTCACGCTCCGCTCCCGTAGGAGCGATCGTCCTCGCTAAGGCGTGATGCCGCACGAGCCTAGATTGCGCTCGTGCAAGGCGGGTTCCATAACGGCCGATTTCAGCGACTACGACGGGGTCGTCGCACAGAAGTCCCAAGCAGAGACATTGAATAATAGCAGCAGAATTTAGAACAAAACACAAGTCATTGCAAAACACTCTTTTATTGATATTGAAAACAACGGTTACAATAGGACACAAGGCCAAGATTACAAGTCTCTCAGGCTCACTCATCTCACATTATAAGTTCACTCTGCTCTCTCTCATCTCTCAATACAAGTCTTGAAGCCAGCGGATGCTTTGGAAGGTGACGTACATACATTATGTCATGTATAAGTCTTTACTCCATGCGGCCGCGCCCGCGCGCTTCGAATCGCCAAGGAACTCCGTGCCTCGACGTATCCAAGCGAGCTCCGTGCCACGAGCTTCTACCTGTGCCTGCACATGTAAACTATGTGGGTGTCAGTAATCAACTGTACTGGTGGAATGAGCTCCTCGCCCACCCATACGAAACCAACACGTTAATTTACTTTGTGCAACATAGTCCCTTCTTATCAATTGTCTTTCTAGTCTTGCCTTAGGATTATTATTTTAGGACCGACGCCTTGTCTGTTTTGTGTCTTTAGACCATCTCGTGCTTGCAACGACAACGTTAACTCATACCTTGCCTCAAGACCCTTCTCGTGCCAACAACGTTAACCTATCAAGTCGTGTTTGCCTTACGGCTTAAAATCAGAGACGCAACTACGTGATGAGGCTCCATTTCCGTGTGACCGTACTACAAACCCTTGCTGAGGCCGTGCCTCGCAACTCAGTGAGACTTAACCATATCGCCGCCTTGCGGCCCTTGCTACTTTGATCATCAACTGACCAAAATCGAGACATGTGAACTTAGTATCACTTGACCGACTTGCCTTGCGGCGATTCCTGACTTAAACTTGAACAACTCAAACCCAACTTTTGTAACTCACATGTCCACACTTGAGACTCGACGCCACATCTCGTGCTAAAGCACGACGCCTATGTTGAAACCCAATCTTAGGCCCAAACTTTGTGTTCTAACAGCACACACCTTCAACTCGACTCAATCCAAAGGCATACACGCGGATAGCCGCTATTTGCCGACATCTATATGAACTTGGCCACTAGTATCACAAGCTATCTTGAGACGTATAGCTTGGTTAAATCGGGGACCTTTCAACGCAAGTAGCTAGCTCCGTTGCAAGCCCCCGCTTTAACCCGTGCCAAAACCTTACGCACGGCTATACCCTGTTTCCTCCTAGGCCGAGTCGGTCCCATGGCCCAGGGTTGCCGCTCGAGAAAACTTCGCCCTTGTCGACAAGTTGTCCATGACCATGCAAGACTCGACACAAACTGACGTCTCACACAGTCATCCTTCTTTCAATGTTACCCTCTCTTTCAAAACCATGTTCAAGTCTTCTATCCTTGAGATCCCTCGACGACCCACGGTCGCGAGCCTTTTTCTTTCCTTGAGACCCCTCGACGACCCACGGTCGCGAGCATTCTTTCCTTGTTACCTTATCATTTTGTTCAACTCATGAACGCCTATTTGATAGTCCTTTCTCGAAACTCACTTTGAATCAATTGTGGTCCTTACCTCAAACACTAAGTCCGTGCACAGTGCCTTAAGCCAATCGTGCTCTACGCAACTCTTCTGCCCAAGTCGACGGACCTTGAGATCGTGGGACTACTTAACTTGACAACCGCAGAATGAGCGGAACAGCACTTGGCATGACTTAGGTCGACCGGCATAACTTTGCCTAACTTACTCAAGCCTACAACTTAACCCAAGGGACGAGCAAAGGCTATGCCAAGCCTTGCGCAGTGGAAGCGTGCATGCTTTATCAAGCATTTATGCGGACGACGCCTATGACTTAGGCAAGTTCATAGTTTTGTGTCGAATACCAACTTTCCTTCTCCCAAGCCACGGGACGAAGGACCGAGTGTCATTTTCAAAGCACGTCGTACACCAACTCTAAGCCGATCGTTGGACCTTTCCATATTCTATATCAATTCGACCCGTCGGGATTACTCCCTTTAGCTATGTGGATTCATCTCTTTTATTATTAAGCCTACTTGTGCAAGTTGAAAACATGCGATTTATTATGTGAAGGTAAAGATGATGCAAGTTCACCGAAACTACCCTACCTGAGCGAGCGGTCGTCTCGACCGAGCGATGTCTTCGAGTAGCCGTTGCAAGGCTAAGTCCGAACGCCGTCGGCGTTTCGATTCCTCCGATTGACTGAACGGGACGGGGCACTACACTTCTGCACACCCATCCGAATCATCGATGTCAAGCACTGATCAAACGATTTCTCCCATACGTAAGCACCTGTAATATTGCCCACAACGTGAGTCAGTACATCATCAATGTACTGGCGAACGGTGCTGGCCCAACTCACCTAAGAAAACAACATTAAATAATCATGTTATAGAACATTATTAACAGTGATCTTTCTCGTTGCCTTAGGGTCAATTTCATGTTTATAGCCGACAGAAGTAAAGCATGCAATTCTCATAGCCAACATAATTTAAAGCAATATAATATCACCCTTTGGTGATTCTTACCCACGGTCGTATAGCTATCCCTGTATATTTATAATACTTACTCAGCCTGCACAAGACATTGTTAGAAACAATATCATGATTCAATATAATTATCACCGTTCAGGTAATTCTTACCAACAGCCGATATTCTTCCCTGTATTTGAGTAATAACTTACTCTGTCCGCATAAGACATCATTAGCACTGGACCTATCTATATGAAGGTCACTGGCGACACGTCATCTTGGACCATCTTACAGGTATACGGCGCCCCTTACAGTGCGGGTAGCTAGCCCCACTGAAGGTCCCGCATACCGTACTACTACTTCAACACTATGCTACTACTTCAGCACGAGGTTCCCCCCCCCCCCCCCCCCCCCGGACGAATAGGTTTCTAAGGCCTTGGAATACCGTTCGAGGAACCACCTTGTCGACAAGTTGTCCATGACCATGCAACTAATCTATGAAGAAAACATATGATGCATGATAAGGAAAACTAAGTGCTCAGCCACTATTCTCATTCGTATTTTCATCTTGCCTTGAGCCAATGCTCACATTATCATCTGCTTAATCCAGGGTCTTAGTGAAATCTACATTCTACATCGGCACAGAATAATAGAATGTGATTACCTAAGCCCTTCCTCACATCTTTGATACCATACATCTTTCCAACCAAACTCTATGTACTCACCGCCCAATTCCTGGGACTTGGCATCTGTTTAGCATACGTTCATTCGGCCATAATTCAAGCATACTCACTACCCAGTTCTTGGGTCTTAATGTTTGTGTTACCATCTATTCGTTGAGCTAAGGCTTGATATACTCACCGTCCAAGTATTTGTAACTTTGCCTTCACCTGTCATGTAATTCATCGCAACATCATACAAGCATACAGTTCATCGAGCAACAACAGTTTACGGTTATGTGATTAATTATCTTTCATTATCTTTCTAACTTTCATGCAAGGTGTTATTCAACAACTCAACGAGTAAACACAGCATATTATCCTTTATTTTAAGCGTGAAGCTAAAGAATTTTCGAAGGGTTCAACACTACTCACATTTATAAAACAATTCCTGCCACGATCGCCTAGCCTTCCAAGCGATCCTTCTGAATATTCTCAAGTCCAACAAGGCTTCATCGAACCAACCATCCATCATAAGGCATCTTGTGGGTCGGAGCACTACAATATATACCACTCAGAAAAAGTTTCACCCTCGAAACTTAAAACAAAACGCATCCTCATAACTTCAACCGACTTTTATGAAACTTCTCAACGATCAACTTGGACTATTTAACATTTTTCCGCAATCTCTCGATTGATTTTAAGTAATGTACCATCTCGTTACAACATTCCAATTGATTCAAAATAGTTTACCATCTTTGATCTTTCCTCCGACACTCGTGCAAATCCTTAGCACATGATAATCCTCCCCGTGGCTTCGTTTGAATTCAGCATACCACTTAGTTGGAATCATACACATATTTTAGGCATCCCAGAAATACATGCACTTCAGCCAAGTTCAGTGATAGAGAAAACGAACGAGCTACGGTGTAACTTCTTTTCCGAGTGATTGCTCTGAGCATCTCGATTATTCCCAACTTGTTTATTCAACTATCCAACCAACCAATAACACAATGAATGTTACAAATTTCAACTTGAAAAATTTTCCCACAGCCGATCCAAAATATTCCTAAAGTATTCCTTTCAAGTTCATTGTCTTTCATGCCACCAAAGTTGATAAATCCTATAGCCACATTTCATTTCGATACCCCGATTCTCATCGATCAAATCTTGTACTCGTCATCATTCACATCCATACACTTTGTTTGCAACTCGTAAATTCTTCGATCATGATCTATCCATCAAATTGTACTATCATTCCACTCTAGTAACATTTTCCGCTGTACTCAAACATTTTCTCGTATTGATCAAGCCAACATATTGTCATCTCGCATAAGCAACTCTCATTTCCAACAAAATTAATCCCTAGGGTCATTCCTATTCACATTCGCTCTCGCCGATCTCGGCTACATGCACTATTCCATTCCGTCGTACACTTATTCTCAATTCTGATCCGATTAATGAAATTATTCCAACTGTCTCAAGGCATTACCATCAATTTATGCAGCTCAATATTAATCAACCAAATCCAACCATCTTTAGCAAATTTTCGACATTCCCAAATAAGACAACAAAGTTCCGAAACTAACATGATCCGTCGTTCCGTCCAACGTCGTAACATCGAATTTCCCAATCTCCATTCTATTCCGAAGTTTACTTTCCGACACATCTTACTCATTCCGACTATACCCACGCAACATCAATAGAGACATCCTACGGGTTTACAACAGTCAACTTAGCATTCAGTCAAGTCTCTACGGTCAGCTAATCTTAAGCTAAACCAGACATTCAGCTAACTCATATGAGATGGATAACTATTATGGACATACTTATCTCTTATCTTAGAGGCAATCAATTCTTATCATAGGGACTCTATTTTATCTAAGGGACAATCTATGATCCGACCAACATAAGGGACATGGGACACCACCCCAATCTTATGAACTTATACCCCAACACGGACAATTGAAATATCATAGCCAACAAATCTGAAACTTAGGCAACCAACCGACACTCTAGGCAACCAGCCGACATTCTAGGCAACCAACATTCTAGGATCAAATCTTTCTACTCGTACTCATACTCGGGCCATACCCAACGAAGTCATTCTAGACTTACCCACAACCGACAAAATCTATCCAACAATCCTATCCGACAATTCTTAAGGGTCAATCCCGAAGCCATCATATAAATTTCTCAATCAAATATCCAAACTTTCAATTTCCACTTGCATAGACATATCATCTGCTCAATCCGACTTGCATCCTCATATCATACTCAAATTGTCTATTCAATCGGGTCAACTATTCTGAGTCATAATCCAACATTGCTACCCCAATAGTCTACTATTTAGCATCTTTTCTACGGTCTCTTTGCGACATATTCATTTTCTACATTTTTAGATCAATACGGTCTGTACTCTTTAACCAACAAAATTATGAGACAACTATATAATCGTATTTTTTTCGAAAGCATCCTTTATGAATTTTCGTTAACACCCAAGCACGGTCATGTCTTAGCAATTCACGTTAACCATCAATATTTGTTTTGCATCACCCCCTTCTGATTCAATAAGAAGATTTACTATTTATGAATCGATCCAATCACTATGTTACCAATCATCTAGCGTTCGTATTTCGGTCATCTAGTGGATATAACATAACTCATTAGCTAAGTCATAATCCAACAATTCTATATTCTACCCAAATTCGTTATTCATGCGACAGTATTATTCATCAACAGGTCTATTACATATCACTACACCTCGATACTTATTTGTATTCCAGCCATCAGAGAATCATAAGGAACAACTACTCTTTCATGCAACAAGGGACAAGTGTTCATTCTCTATGCCTCAACATAATCAAGGGTCATAACTTGTTAATTCGGGACACGTCTAATTCTCTCAAGCACAAATGCACAACGTGCATGGCCATCTATTTCCTCAAATACATTCTCTATGTCTCGGTCGTGATGCAAGTCTCTGCATCTTCTAAATCATTCGCGACATCTCAATATCCGTCTAACATCACCATTAATTTGTCGATGTCCAACATGCAATTTTATTTACTCAATTCCAACATCATTTAATATTCAGTCTATACTTGTTCTCGCAAAATCTTTTGATAGCAACACCCTACCGTCGTCACTGAGCCTACAATACTTTTTACCCAACTGATTCAAGTAACGCTTGAATCTGTAATTCGTTTCCTTCCCAACCAAGGCATCCATTTCATATTCTCAATCTCTTATTACCCTACATAATGCTAACCGTCATAATCTAGTGATGGTTCATCCGAACACATCAAAATCTCGCAATGGGTTATCCGAACTTAATAATTAAGGGACACGTCTAGCCGTCATGCATCAATCGTAATCCCAACTACGACTCGATACTACCCAATACCTTACAGGTAAAGCAATCACTATGCCACAAACATGGTCAAGGGACATCTCATCACGACGAGGGTATATACAATATACCACTCTGAGCTCAAGCAATTCCTGACACGATATTCCCTTCGCATCATACCCACGTCCAATATGGACTATCCATCCTGTAGTGGTTATGTTGACCACAAATACCGACTCAAGATTCTATTGATTCTCATTCACTGAAATCCATGCACATTCTATTCCAACATACCATGCCATCACCCACAGTCGATTGCTGCATAATAATCGGCATCAATGAATCCCACACATAAGACATCCAGCATACATCACAAACTTATTAACGATTCGCATTATTGTTATTCGTTTTGATATCTTTTAGAAATTCAACAAAGCACACATATCACAGCCCACATATTTAGACTTATTGTATGGAACACTCAGTGAGCGGCTAGAAGGATCAACGGACTTTCAGTCAAGGGAACAACATAGAATAGTTTGGAAGCAACGCGGAATAATTGCGGAAGCACTATGAGTCATCATAGAGGCAACTTTGATTTCATCGCGGAAGCAACTTTGAGTATTCGCGAAAGCAACTCTGATTTACCGCGAAAGCAACTTTGAATAATCGCGGAAGCAGTCTTTGAATCATCGCGGAAGCAGCTTAGAATCATCTTAGTAGCAACATTGATTTAAAACAAATCGAATAAGAATCCAAGGACGTAAAGCCGTGCTCTGATACGATTATGTCACATCCCGATCCCGGAGAATCGAAAACTAGCCACTGGGCGTGATGCCGTACGAGTCTAGATTGCACTTATACAAGGCAAAACCATTACAGTTCCTGGTATTTCTCAGAAAACAACGACATCGCAGCAAAACCAAGCAGATAAATTGAAGTCACACAAGATATGAAGAAATGTATCTCTTTATTGATAATTACAATATATTACAAGACTCTTGAATAGTCAACTGAATATATACACTTGCTCTTTAGGCTACAACTGAATATGCCGACTTCTTTACAATGAACTTGCCAATTTGGCTACAATCTCACTGGTATAACTGAGTTACACTGTTCCATACATTATGTCCCGTATAGCAGAAGACATCGTCTTGGAAGAAGAGCTTTTGCACACCTATCCGAATCATCGATGCCAAGCACTGATCAAACGATTTCCCCTATACGCAAGTACCTGTAATATTGTCCACAACGTGGGTCAGTACATCATCAATGTACTAGCGAGCGGTGCTGGCCCAACTCACCTAAGAAGACAACACTAAGTAATCATGTTATAGAACATTATTAACAGTAATCTTTTTCGTTGCCTTAGGGTCAATTTCTTGTTTACAGCCGACAGAAGTAAAGCATGCAATTCTCATAGCCAACATAATTAAAGCAATATAATATCACCCTTTGGTGATTCTTACCCACGGTCGTATAGTCATCCCTGTATATTTATAATACTTACTCAGCCTGCACAAGACATTGTTATAAACAATATCATGACACAGTATAATTATCACCGTTTAGGTGATTCTTACCAACAGCCGACATCCTTCCCTGTATTTGAGTAATAACTTACTCTGCCTGCATAAGACATCATTAGCACTGGACTTACCTATATGAAGGTCACTGGCGACATGCCATCTTGGACCATCTTACAGGTATACGGTGTCCCTTACAGTGCGGGTAGCTAGCCCCACTGAAGGTCCTGCACACCGTGCTACTACTTCAACACTTTGCTACTACTTCAACACGAGGTTCCCCCCCCCCCCCCCCCCGGACAAATCGATTTCCAAGGCCTTGGAATACCGTTTGAGGAACCACCTTGTCGACAAGTTGTCCATGACCATGCAACTATATACAACTTATCTATGAAGAAAACATATAATGCATGATAAGAAAAACTAAGTGCTCAGCCACCATTCTCATTCGTCTATCCATCTTGCCTTAAGCCAACGCTCACATTATCATCTGCCCAATCCAGGGTCTTAGTGAAATCTACATTCTGCATCGGCACAGGATAATAGAATGTGATTACCTAAGCCCTTCCTCACATCTTTGATACCGTACATCTTTTCAACCAAACTCAATGTACTCACCGCCCAATTCCTGGGACTTAGTATCTGATTAGCATACGTTCATTCGGCCATAATTCAAGCATACTCACTGCCCAGTTCTTGGGTCTTAATATTTGTGTTACCATCTATTCGTCGAGCTGAGGCTCGATATACTCACCGCCCAAGTATTTGGGACTTTGCCTTTACCTGTCATGTAATTCATCGCAACATCGTACAAGCATACAGTTCATCGAGCAACAACAGTTTACGGTCATGTGATTAATTATCTTTCATTATCTTTCTAACTTTCATGCAAGGTGTTATTCCACAACTCAACGAGTAAACACAACATACTATCCTTTATTTTAAGCGTGAAGCTAAAGGATCTTCGAAGGGTTGAACACAACTCACATTTATAAGATAATTCCTGCCACGATCGCCTAGCCTTCCAAGCGATCCTTCCGAATATTCTCAAGTCCAACAAGGCTTCATCGAACCAACCATCCATCATAAGGCATCTTGCGGGTCGGGGCACTATAGTATACCCTTTTGCAACCAACCGTGACTAGAGACGCTCAACCGAACCATCCAGATGATACTTAACAGTGTACACCCATCGACAATCCACTGTCTGCTTCCTAACAAGAAATGATGTAAGCTCTCAAGTCTGATTTTGTTGTAAAGCACACGTCTCCTCATTCATTATACTTTTCCAACCAGAAGATGACATAATCTGCTTATAAGTTTTGGAAATGGAAATGGAAGACAATAAAACAGCAAATGCATGAAAAGATAAGGAAGCACGATGTAAGGAAACATAATTAGAGATGGGATGTTTATTCTTTGTGGTACAAAGGCATTTGCTTTTTTCTGATAGCAATAGAAATATCATTTGGATATGTGGTGATGGGAACAGAAATTGCATGCTCGAAAGTTGATTGGTTAATGGTTGAATTCTACAGAACCACTGGCCTGTCCTTGGATATATGATAAACTTGTAAAGGAGAAATGGAGACAGAAACTGATTCAGAAATGACCGAAAGTAGTATGGAAGACATGAAATCTGATGAAAATGAAATAAGACGATCTCCTGAGTAAAAGAAATAAGTAGACTCGAAAAAGGTAACATCTGCACTGACATAATACTTGCGTGACTGTGGACTATAACGACGATAACCTTTTTGAGTACGAGAATAACCAAGGAAGACACACTTCAAAGATCGAGGAGACAACTTGTCACAATTAGGTTCCAAGTTGTGAACAAAAGCGATACCCCCAAACACTCAAGGAGGTAAGAAAAAATGAGTGACACATGTAATATAGATGATGGAACTTGATTATTCAATACAGATGATGGCATAAGATTAATTAGATAACATGCAGTAACGACATATGTCCAATATTGTTTAGGGACATGCATATTTAACATGAGAGTTCGAGCCACATCTAAAAGGTGTTAATGTTTATGTTCGGCTCTACCATTTTGCTGAAAGGTGTGAACACAACTGATTTGATGAATAATACCACGATCAACACAGAAAGTGTTTACAAAAGATTGAGTATACTCCAAAGCATTATCTGCAAGGTTCAAAGTATCGGTATCGGTATCGGTATCGGCAGTAACGGCGATATCGGGTCAAAGTATCGAATTTTTTTGTATCGGCAATATTAAATAATTATTAATAAATTAGAAAAAATAGTTTACATATTTATGCATTATTTAAGTATTTTATATGTTATTTTTTTCGAATGAAACAATAGTCCTATGACTATGCATAAAATTAAAGTTAGATACAATAATATATATATATATATATATATATATATATATATATATATATAAGTAATAAAAAATAAAATAGTATATAACTGTACATTTACAATAATTTATTACTAGCATATATATAGTAATTGACAGTAATAACATTACAATTATACTAGCATATATAAGTAATAACAATTAAAATAGTATAAATGTACAACAAGTTACTATATTATACTAGCATATATAGCAATTGACATTAATAGTAATTGACAGTAATAATATTAAAATTATACTAGCATATATAAGCAATAACAATTAAAAATAGTATAAATGTACAATAACTATATATATGTACAATAATTTATTACTAACATATATAGTAACTGACAGTAATAATATTAAAATTATACTAAGAATATATAAGCAATAGCAATTAAAATAGTATAAATATACAATAACTTACTATATATGTACATATCATTTATTACTAGCATATATAGTAACGCGCAGTAAGTAATAACATTAAAATTATACTAGCATATGTAAGTAACACAATTAGAATAGTATAAATGGGGTTCCCACGTCTATGTTTTTCCATTTTGAAAGTGGGTTGGTTGCGGGTGGGTCGGGTTTTTAATTAAAACCCGTTAAGAAACCGACATAACTATACCAAACCCTAATATACAGGAGAGGGGAGAGAAAATTATTTCAGCCTCCATTTCCTCTCCCCTCTCTGCCTCCAATGCTCTCGAGACTGCCTCTGATGCTCTCGAGAGGTGTTCTCTCAGAAAACTCTCGACCTCCAACTTCTCTTGAAAGAAAAATTCTCAGAAAACCACAATAGAACCCTCTCCACGTCCTCACCTTACAGCCTCCCTACCTCCAAATATATTTCTCCTCGAGCACATGCGGCGGCGACGACAGCAGGATATGGGTGGAGGTTCTCCTCTGAGCACAGCTGCTGCGGTGAAGAAATGAGATATTTCTATACGATTTTTATGAGATTTAGTACTTTATCCTTTTTTTTATCGCTTCGTATCGATCTGTATCGTGTTCGAATAGGCCGATACAAGTCGATACCATAAAATTTTATCGTGTAACGGCCGATACTAATTTTTTTTTCCGAGCATCGGATCGGACACCTTCAAATCCGATCCGATACGATCGATACATATCGGTATCGGCCGATACTTTAAACCTTGATTATCAGAATGCAAGATTTTTATACGTTTATCAAACTGAACATAGACTTCATTATAAAAAGTGGATAACACATTTGGAAACTCAGATCTTTCTTTCATTAAATAACACCAAGTCATTTTGGAACAATCATCAACAAAAATAACAAATACTAAAATCCTTTCAGACTTTTGACTCTAGACGGACCCCAAATATCAGAATGAACAAGTTCAAACGACTATAACTGACGACTCTCAACACGACGAGAAAAAGAACTACGGTGATGCTTGTCTAAATGACAAGCCTCACATTAAAGAACAGAAATATGACTCAAACTAGGAACAACTTGACGCAACTAAGCCAAAGTTGGGTGACCCAGACGATAATACCACTACAACGGAGAAGTAAAAAACACAACTGAAAGCCTTTTCAGGTAGATCCAAGTAATACGGTCCATCTTTTTCATGCCCCGAACCAATCATCTTCCTCGTCCTGAGATCCTGAAAATCACAATACTTGAAAGAAAATATTACAGAACATTAGAGAGATTTGGTTAACTAGCTCACAATAGCAAATTGAAAGAAAAATTAAACACATATAATGAATCAAATAATGACAGTGACTGAATAGGATGAATGACACATTTTTCAAGCACAGGACGAATAGACCAATCAGCTAAGATAATATTATGTTTCATAGGACTACGATGATGAAAGAGAAAAATTATATCATACATGTGAGAACTTACTCCTGAGTCGATGACCCAAGAGGTGGATGGTGATTGGGTTGCTACGAAAGCATGATTACCTATATGTGTCATGGTTGCAGTAGGTTGAGAGGTAGTACTAGCAAGCGCGTTCAAGTTCTGGAGGATCCGTTCCAATGGAGATGAGGTATCTGACGTGAAAGTCTGATTGAAACCTGAAGTATCATCTCAGGGAGCAGAAGTGATAACTTGAGATTGCATATTCTCATCATGCACTTGATATGCATATTCTGGTTTACCCCAACAGTAGTCTTCGATGTGACCAAACATTCTATAATAGTTACACTTCCGTGGTTGGCCACGACCACCATCACGGCCACTACCACGACCATTGTCACTACCACCATGACCACCTCCTCGACCAAAACTACGGCCACCATCTCTACCACTACGACCACCACGTCCACCACCACGCCTACTACCACGACCAGCAACACTAGCAACTAGGACAATAGAGTCATTACTCGGCACCATAGGACAGACTAGGAGGAACGATTGAGACAGGAGAGTATCTGTCACCGTAGGTAACTGCTCTCCAGTAAGAATCTGACCTTATAAGGTTCGAGCACAGGATCCAAGACGGCTAGGATAAGTGGAACATAAAACTCTTCCTTCTGTCGTTGAGCTTCTTTCAAATCAGTAGTAACATGATGATATTGTCTCAGTTCCTCCCACAAAACCTTCTTTGAAGCCAAATATTCATGCACAGGCTTCCATTTTGCTTTGTATTAAACAATAACTCGTACAACTCATAGATACGGACCACATTCCGCTTCTGTGAATATAATTCTTCTAGAGATGTCCAAATCTGTTTGGAGGATTCACACCACTGAACATTAGAAGCAACGTGCGGCTCCATACTATGCCACAATCACGACATAACATATGTATCAGCACTCATCCAATACTCATAATCGGCGGACGTTTCAGGCGGGGGTTCTTCTGTCAAAAATTTCAACTTCTTTGTCGCCCTCAACACTACTTTAATAGACTTGGACCAAGTAAGGTAGTTCGTCCCATTGAGTTTCACCGCTGTAATTGATTTTTTTCAATTCATCATTATGAATAACGGTAAAAGAAGAACTACCTCCGCTACCACCACCAGTACTGTTAACCTCGCCAAAAGATTCGATCTCCACCATACTTGCAGATGCAATAAAAAGACGAGATATGTAGAAACCCTAAATCTCACAACGAACCAGAAACGACAATGAACAACCAACGGAGATCTGTAGAAATCTAGATATCATAAACGAACCACGAACGACAAACCACGAACGACGATTCATGAAAAGTAGACGAAAAATAGCCACACACAAAAATTCGGGACTGCCGCCCCGAATCCGGCCGATCAGGGGCTACCGCCCCCAAACCCCTGTCGAACTCACGGCCGAGTTCGATCGGCCAAATCGTGGATGGGATGTACAATACCTTCAAAAGATACTCTGGTACCAAGTAGAGTTTGGAGAGAAGAGAAGTAGAAAATAAGAAGAAGAGAGAATATGACAAAAGAGATTGTAAGGCCATGAAACTTTAGGTTGTATCTCATGTTATTTATATTGATATGCAGTACTTCCAAAATTACTATTATACCCTTATAAGATGAATAACAATAATAACTCTAACAATACATATATTAACCCTCAATACTCACCAACCCTCTAGACTTTTGGTGTAAGTGGCAAGGATTTAACACTATCAAGTTTAGTTTAAGGGACCAGATAGTGTAAATTCTAAGATGGCATAGGGAACAACAGATAAGTTTGTCATCAGAATATTGTCTGTCACATCTCCTTCAGGAGTTTCAAATGTTTCATATGATACACAAAAATAAACAGAATAAGGTCTATATTTACGTGAAAAGTAACATTACCCGCACATACTGTTGTACTTTCTCAGCAGTCGCTAGAGGTGGACGCTTCTTGATGTGCTCCCTGAGCCCTATGAGCGAATACCTGAGATATAGTAGGTCAATCAAAATACGAAAGTAGTTTCAAAAGATTACACTCAAACTCAAAAGTTCTTTGCCATGTGCAATGATAATTGCATTGTTCAACTGGTTTCAAGAGAAATCATTACCAAACAGTTTCTTATTAGCTACAGAAGTAATAGGAAGAGATGGTTTCTTCGTGTAGCAGAAGATTAATGTAGATGACAGAAAATTGATCCATGTGATAAATAGCAGTTGAGGGGGGCTTGGAAACTGGAAACTTATCTACTTGCCCACTTCCTAAGTACTTTCAATACAGTAACAGTCCGAGTTTAGGATACCAAACAGTTTCTTATTAGCTACAGAAGTAATAGGAAGAGATGGTTTCTTCGTGTAGCAGAAGATTAATGTAGATGACAGAAAATTGATCCATGTGATAAACAGCAGCTGAGGGGGGCTTGGAAACTGGAAGCTTATCTACTTGCCCACTTCCTAAGTACTTTCAATACAGTACCAGTCCGGGTTTAGGATTTGATTACATATTGACTTAGTCTGAAGCAACGTGCCATAGAAATAACAAAAAAAACGCAAGAAGCACCATTTGCATCAGATTTTTTTCCCTTATTGTACATCCAGAAGATACTGAGATTGTTAACACATATTTTCGGTTTCTATTGACATACAGAAATCAAGGAGGTTTACTTGCTACCTAAGGCAAGAGAGATTGCCAGAACTGATTACACGCAAGTGACTAGATATCTACTCCAATTTCATGGTTTCATCATCTCGTCCATAATCGCTACCGGCTGTGTGCTCATTCTCCAGATTCCTCAAATAATGTTATTAATTTTTAATCTCATGGATCAAAATTCATGAACACCTCAGAAGAGTAAAGAAGCCATTTGAGGATGTAAAATAGACGAGTATAAACACAGACAATAGTTTGAAGTTTGAAAGCCATATATAAATTGGAAAGTTCAAGAAAGGTGGATACATGTCCTTACAATGATGGGCGAGCTTCCTGCTGGCCAACATAAGCAAATCCAACATCCTCATCCTAGAAAGTTGATACTTGCAAAGTTAAAAAATTGAGTATTGGAAATGATAAACTGAAACATTAGAGTAGAGACGATTAAGTAAAATTGTGTGCAGACCTCTAGAAGAGTCTTAGCCTGTACTGGAGACAAATGGGTATTTGCACCCATGAACTTTAACAATTGTCCTTCTGTTATGCCCCCCTGAAACCTTAATAGTCAAACATTTCAGCACGAAGGAGACGGAATAGATATTCTATTCAAACCGTGAATTTCTGAAGCACTAATATTGGTTCTAAAAGTAGTGTATTTAGCAACTATATGAAGGGGTACGACTTTCAACTGACCTTAGGTGGCATCCATTCCACACCATGGAGCAAGCAAGCTTCTCCATAACAGGCTCTTACTGCAGCAACAAACAGTGTACTCTTAAAGAAACGTGTGTTTCCGTCATAGGGTTCACCATAGTGAGTCAAGGATCTCACATCAGCAATAGGAGGAGGGCCTGATAAATGGTAAAGCTGTCAGTCAAAGCACATCAGACAACATTGTATCATAAGTTTTCCATTTATTGAAAATTGTAAGAAACTAGACATTACCTAGTTCATCATCAAATGCAAGACAGTAAGCTTTGAGCTCACGATCTGTTTCTCTGTTCATTCTCTGTCCTATCAGAAATGCTGCAAGCAATGCCTCACTCACCTTCTCCGACCTCTCATCCTCCTTATTTAGGCGAAGTGCATCATTCAAAACACCTTGAACCTCCTCGTAACCTAGATGACCACCAGCTAAAACTTCCCTAAGCGCACCAACGAGTCGCATTTCAGCAGTTCCTTGTCCAACATGATGAGGGCCAAAATAACTGCTTGTCCCCATGACTGTGCCCTCTGGATCAGCTATAAAGAGTACATCTGGTGGAAGAACCTGAACTAGACGTGGCCAGAAAATACTCATGGCACGCCTTTCTCCTTCACTCCACTGAGTAGCTTCAGGAAATGCATTGGCTCGTATAGTCATTGCAGCAAAGAAAGCCCCAAGCTGAGCCTTGGAAACTTCTTCATCTTTGAGTTCTCCCCTAGCTTAGAAGTTATGAAAAATTAGATAGAGAAACATATAACCAAAGTAATGCATACTCAACTAGTTGATCCCTTAATAGAAACCAGTGTTCTAAAAGTCGGCCTAGGCGGCGGCGCCAAAGTAATGCATACTCAGCCAGTTGATCCCTCATATGATTACACTACATCCAAGGATGCAAATTAAAATAATTTCAAATACATAACAATATGCATTACAAATTTTCTGCTAATCATTCCAATTGCAACATATAGTGTTAGAGCAAGCGTGATCAGTATACCTTTTCAACTTACTTTGGAGAAAATTACATGGAATATGGGAGTCGCAACAGATTGATGATAGACAAGCACAGAAAGTGTGGAAACTAATAGGAAGACACAACTTAAAAGAAGTTATTGTTGTATTTAAAACAAAAGGGAAAAAATAGGAGATGGCTAATAATTGTGCATTGATGTACACATCAAGCCTTTATCCAAATATTTCGGGTCGGCTTTTTGAATATTTTTTTCTTCCATCACATGTACTCTGTAACATCAAGTCAACAAAAGCCATATTCTCTGCCACAGCCGCAATCCAAGTTTGTTTATGCCCACCCCTAATTCTATCAGCTGCATTGACTAATATCTTATCGCTCTTGCTAACCTACGCAACTAATGGTCAACGACTCAACATTGCACATGTCAAAGATTTTCTCTTATCTTATCCAAATGGTGTCACCTCCAACTTTCCACGAATAAACTTGTTTCCCATCCTATCTTTCAATGAATTGTTGAATGCCACATATATAGGATCCGTTAAGTTTCTACGACGATTGTGCGAGCAACCTATATATAGAAAAATTTGTCAATTTTGATTGTTTGAAGCATTTTCCCTCCTACTAGATGTTCTAATTGTGTGGGCCGACTCGGATGTTTAATTGAACTCAATTTTAACTAGTTTCAAGAAGGAATAAAGGATCTAAACCTACGAAGACTATGATGATGAATTACGAATTCAAGTCAATCAAACCAGTCGAACAAAAATTATCTAAAAAGGAAACAAAAATCTTTAACTCCACAAGCTCTCCCTAACCTAATCTAACCATGGTTGGCATCAATTTACTCAAACGAACAGCGATTCCAAGAATCAAAAGAGAATTTCTGGGAGGAAGCTCACCGGATCTGAGGATCGTATCGAGGACCACCATCGCCTGCTCCTCCGTCATCGGCTTCGTCTGCTCCGGACCGGTGCAGACCCGGGACTGAGCGTCGAGAACCGTCCGGTTCGGGGGAGGGATATCGGAGCTCCGATAGGAGGAGGAGACGGAGGGGTTCGGCGGGTCCGATTCCAGCCAATCGATAACGTCGGCCCTGTCGGAGCGGAGAGCGGATCCGGCGCTCCTCCGGAGGCGGATCCGGAGCTGCTTCGGGTGGACGGAGATCCGATTGGCATAGGGAGAGAGGAGAGCCTTTCTGGCGGGAAAGGAGTGGGGAAAACTAGGGTTAGGGTTTGGATTTAGGAGAGTGTTCATGGTTTCTTTGAGGGATTTCTTGAAGCTGGGGGAAGAAGCTTGGAGAAGTAAACTCTAAGAGCATCTCCAAAAGTTTAAAAAAAATGGTTGTCACATAGGAATTACAAACTTTTTTTCCAAAAATTCTTCTCCAATGCAAATGTAGAATAAAACATGAAGTTGACATGGCAATGACATGACAAGGACAATGTGAAGTTGGTTGTCTAGATCTAGACAATGTACTTCACAATGACTTTGTCTCCACATCATCAATTATGAATAGAAATATTTATAAAAAAGTTGAAGAAGTGGAAGAGTTGCCTTGGAAGTTGGAAAAAATACTTTTTATTGTCTCCTCAATACTTTTGCATTGGAGAGAGTTTTTCTATCTCATTGTCTTTTGAGATATAGTTTTGCCACATAAATAAGACATTGTCTTGTGGCTCATGCCACATAGGAGCCACCTAAGACTCACAACACTTAACAAGACAATAGGGTTGGAGATGCTCTAATGAACGTTGGGATGTTTATTTTGCATATACCCGCCTGAAAATTCGCTTGCTGCAAGGATTGATTTTTAAATATAAAAAATAACTCGAAATGTCTAATCAAATAATATTAAGTATTATAAAGATAATATAGTCTATGCCACCAAATTGGAGCAGATTTGTTGTTCCCATTTTTTTTACCAAACCAGTTTTCCTTATAAAAATGTGGTCTCATAGGCTTTGGATTTATTTTTTACTAGTCTACATGTACGTGCTTTGCATGTATTTTAATTAGAATATCATAAGGTCAGCTGTCGTCTTTCTGTCTTTTCTATGTGAATATTCATGTGTGTGCTTTTTTTTTTACAATACCAAGAGATTCGAAGTACGAATTTTGTTCTTTTTTTAAATTTTTGAGAATAATAATCTTTGAAAAATAGTAAGGACAGAAAAATTTATTACAATTGGAATATGAAGAGTTGTAAAGAAAAACAAAAGTTTATAGCCTGCAAACTTTGTTGCTTTGACTCTTAAACATAAATGACATGCAAGTTGACATAATAACATCATGTTTATAAAATACTCGAGGGTATTTTAGGAATTCAAAATTTTTACTACTAAATTTTTCTATCATATAGTATAATAGATACAGCCAGTGAAACTCACATTTTAATTCACTCCATGTAGTTTTCTGCTATTTAAGTCTAGTAAAGAAAATTTTGGTAATTTATTATGTTAAATTCTATTGTATTAATTTTGAGTATCCTATTATATGTTAATTTTGAGTATCGTATTATATGTTAGAATGTTTATATGTTAGAATGTATGTGGTTATTGTCATACGTACCTACAGAATACTAATTTTTTGAGTGTAATTTTTTTTTTCCCTATATCTGCCCTGTCAAATAAAGAGAGAACTGGAGAAGGATACTCCAAAAAATTGAATTGTGTTATGTGAAACACATATTGACATACCATGAACACTGCAAAATACAATATGACATTTGAAATAATTGTTGTTTCATGTTCTATCCATGTCTGTGCAACATAGTTTTCTTGTTAATGTAACATAGTAAGCACAAACACTCTAAAATCTTAGTTCTTTCATGTCGGACACCATGGAAATGTCGAAATATTCTAGGACACACCTAAATAGGTGTCGTATCCGTGTCGTTGTGTCCCTGGTTATTGTTATATATGGACATACACAATAGACTCTTGGAGTGTTACTCATATTTATTGTTTTCCCATATAGTAAGGGTAGACGCTCCAAAAA
Organism: Iris pallida; assembly: GCA_029216955.1. Classification (NCBI taxonomy): domain Eukaryota; kingdom Viridiplantae; phylum Streptophyta; class Magnoliopsida; order Asparagales; family Iridaceae; genus Iris; species Iris pallida. The sequence goes on along the minus strand of JANAVB010039816.1, from coordinate 8,217,272 downwards.
ATCGGATCAGAGTCATGTTGAACACATATCGGACATATCATGGGCACTCCAAAAATACATTATGACATTTAAAATGTGTCGTTTGGTGTTCTATCCATATTTGTGTGGAAATGCCAAAGTATTTTAACCTAAATAGGTATCGTGTCCGTGTCATTGTATCGCTTGTCGTTGTATCGCTTGTCGTGTCTTGTCCTATCCATAACCTGCAACATAGGATGCAACGTGTTGAGAGTCAATAAGGGACTTTTAGTCCCACATCGGAATATGTAGTATGTAGAGGAGCTAGACTCCCTATAAGTAGTGAAGTAGTCCATCAATAAAATCAACTCAACTATTATTTTCTACATGGTATCAGAGCACGTGCAGAATCACCGGTGCTGGTTTGGGCAAAGCAAGTGATGTGATCTCCTGAGGTCGAAGACGGCCCAGGACTGTCGGCCGAACCCAGCTTTGTGCCTCGCAACTTCTCAAGGAACTCCCGCTCAAGCGGGGTTATTTTAGCCAGTTGATTCTCTCCCCCTTCCTCCGCTAGATTTGCTTTGTGTCCGCCCCTTCTACCAGCATATCCTCCTCTACTACCACGTCGGCCTCCACGACCCCGTCCTCGATCATTAGACTGATTGCGCAAGGGTTTTGGACAAAATCGGATGTAATGTCCGGAGTCACCACAATTGTGGCAAACACCACCCATAGATGGAGGTTGATTGAAGGCAGCAAGGGCAGACTTGTCAACCGCGGCTTGCTCCCCCTGGAAGGAGCCCTTGTTGGGCATCAACTTCAGTCGAGCTTCTTCCTGTGTCATAACAGCTATAGCTTCTTCCAGGGTCGTAAGCGTGGGTTGAGATAGGAGGATATTCCGTCTCTGCTCAAATACAGGATGTAGTCCCTTCAGGAATTTCATCATACGCTGCCGGGAAATATAAGCCAGGAACGTCTGAAAGTACTTCGCGAATGCCGGTTCAACCTGTGCAACTTCCATCCCAAGAGGATCATAATGATCCAGATCAGACCAGTACTTCTTCAACAGGGCCGCGTACTCAGAGATGGTACGTTCGTCTTGGACCACCCTATCGAGTTCATCTTGCAGTTGAAAGACTCGCATAGGGTTGCCGGAGCCGGAGTACATATCTTTTAGAGTTTGCCATATATCAGCAGCAGCCTCCATTGCCTCGACATTGCCCGACACCTGGTCGGTTAAAGAGGCAGTCAACCACCCAGCCACGACGTTGTTGACAATCTCCCAAACAGCAAACTCCTTGGTGGAGTGATCGGCCGGTGCCTTGGCTTGGCCTGTGACATAGCTAACCAAGCCACGTCCCTTCAGAGTCCGCAGCGCCTGCCGCGACCACTTCAAGTAGTTGGACGTTCCTTCCAACTTCGTCTCCAGCTTCTCCAATTTTTTCATTTTGTAAGGGGACGGATCCACATCAGTATGGATCACACGTGGCGTTACCTCGGTTAATCTATTTGATAAGATATCATCAACCAAGGCCTTCATCTCGTCGGCCGTCAGTTTGCCACTGATCGAATCCATGGCTTCTTCAACTGTGAACCCTATTCGTCGTCTACGTCGGCTTCTTCGACGTCGGAGTCGACAACTTCTCCAACTTCGTCGTCTTCTTCGTCTTCGTCGGCTTCGTCGTCTTCTTCGATGACAGAGATTTTACGAATGCGCTACTAACTTGGCCAGCACCGGCACGCACATGTAAAGTGAACACGTCAGGACACCAGAGAAGACATGATCAGTCTCTGTATAGATCCTGATGTGAAGGAGGAATAACAAAATAAACATTTGTTAGTTCCAAACGGCACAATCTAGGAAGTCGGTGCAAATAAAGTATTTGACATCTCGACTGTCTTCGAAATACGCCGTTTTTTTTTTTGTGTGACGGCTAGGGTTAGGGTTTGGATAGGGCTGCTAGGGCTAGGGTTAGGATTTCCATGGCAAGAGAGGCTAGGGTTAGGAAGGGGGGCGGTAGGTGCTGTAGGGGGGGCGGGAGGGTTGGCTGAAGGAGGGGGGCGGGATGGTTGCTGGAGGTAGGGTAGGCGGCGGGCTGTAGGGTGGGCGGCGGGCTGTAGGGTGGGCAGCGGGTGGGGCTGTAGGTAGGTGGACGGCGGGTGGGGCTGTAGGTAGGGGGCGGCGGGTTGCTGGAGGTAGGGTGGGCGGCGGGCTGTAGGGTGGGCGACGGGTGGGGCTGTAGGTAGGGGGCGGCGGGTGGGGCTGTAGGGTGGGCGGCGGGCTTTAGGGTGAGGGCGGGCTATAAGGTGGAGCAGCTGGAGAAGGATGGATGGGGGGAGGAAAAGTTTTATTTTGTGGAGAGAGAGAGAGAGAGAGAGAGAGAGAGAGAGTTATGGCTTTGATACCATGTAGAAAATAATAGTTGAGTTGATTTTATTGATGGACTACTTCACTACTTATAGGGAGTCTAGCTCCTCTACATACTCTCCGGCAATGGTAGGTGAGTATATTCCTGAAACGCACCACGGGACCCCGTGACATGGCGAGATGCCCCAGAGTCCATAATCCATCCCGGCTGATGGATAGATGCAAGAGCACGGGGAATAGGAGTTCAGCTGCTTTTGACATGATACATTCGGACGTATGGGGCCCTTGTCCTACATCCGGAATTAACGGCTTTCGATGGTTCGTCACCTTTATTGACTGTTATACCTGCGTGACCTGGGTCTACCTTATGAAGAATAAAAGTGACGTCCTTGAGGCCTTTCAGGACTTTCATCGACGGATGGAAACACAATATGGCGCTAAAATTAAGTGTTTTCGGTCAGACAATGGGACGGAGTATACTAATAAGCGGGTTGCTGAGTATTTTTCCACTCATGGAATACTTCATCAAACTTCATGTGCTTATACTCCGGCCCAAAATGGTGTGGCAGAATGAAAGAACCGACACCTGCTGGAAGTCGCACGGACGATGATATTGGCTATGAATGTCCCGAAACACTTATGGGGGCAGGCTATATTGACGGCCTCTTATCTCATCAACAGAATGCCATCTCACGTATTGGACTGGAAGACACCGTTGAAAATGCTTACTGGGACAACTACATACACTGTTCCACCAAAAGTTTTTGGATGTGTGTGCTTTGTCCAAGATAATAGGCCAGGCGTTGGTAAACTGGATCCTAGGGCAGTTAAATGTGTCTTTGTCGGTTACACGGCGACGCAGAAGGGATATGCCTGTTGGAGTCCAGTCGAACGGAAGATGTTTGTCAGCATAGATGTTACATTCAGAGAACTCGAACCATACTATGGTTCGGATGAAGGTTCAGCATTTGGTGACACACCTAACACAGATGGTGTTCGATGTGAGGGGGAGATAATAAGCCCAAATGTGGTTGTCGGATCGGTTCCGTGTCCGGTTATAGAAAACTGGACGAAAGAGGGAGAGCACAGTGACTCAGATACAGAGAATGAAGAAGACGATACATATGTTACGCAGGGGGAGCAGCAGACTAGGGAAAAGGAGCTCCAAGTCTACAGAAGGAGACAACAGAAGTCCAGTACTGTGCCTATGCCGTGCCCTGTGCCTACTGTACCAAGTCCCTCGTCTACTCCTGTTCCAACTCCTGAAGATGTTGCCCCCGCACTGAATCACTCGGATTCTGATGCGGATCTCTCCGACTCGGATGGTATGATCTCTCCACCACCTATTGCTCCCTTAAGGAGATCTTCTCGCATCAATGCGGGTAAGGCTCCTGCTCGTTTTGATGATTACGAACATGACATTGCCAACTTCTTGTCTTATTCTAACATTTCTTCGAATTATCGAACCTTCATTGTATCGTTAGACTCTACTTCGTTGCCCAAGTGTTGGCAGAAAGCAAAGAAAGATCCAAGGTGGAAAGCTGTAATGATGGAAGAACTTGGGGCACTGGAGAAAAATAAGACATGTGAGTTGGTTCCATTACCCAAAGGGAAGAAAGCTGTGGGATGCAAATGGGTGTACATAGTGAAAGAGACGCCAGAAGGATTTAGGAGCGATGAGGTACTTTCTAGATATCGAGGTGTGTGAAGGCGAACAAGGAATTGTTCTCTCACAGAGAAAATACACACTAGATCTGCTGAAGAAAACATGGATGCTGGGACGCAAAGCAGCGGTCACTCAAATTGACCAGAAGTGCAAGTTGGGAGCAGAAGCAGGAGAGCCCGTTGATCGTGAAAGATATCAAAGACTTGTAGGGAGATTGATTTATCTGGGACACACTCGTCCTGATATCTCATTCGCGGTGAGTGTAGTGAGTCGCTACATGCATGATCCAAGAAAGGGTCATATGGAAGCAGTATTTCAGATCTTGAGGTATCTGAAAGGAACGCCGGGAAAGGGGCTATGGTTCAAGAAGAATGGACGCATAGAAGTTGAGGGATACTGTGATGCAGACTGGGCGAGCTGCATAGACGACAGAAGGTCTACCACGGGATACTATGTTTTTGTAGAAGAAAATCTGGTCTCATGGAGAAGCAAGAAACAGTCTGTGGTAGCACGGTCAACAGCTGAAGCAGAATACAGAGCAATGGCTCTGGGCGTGTCAGAATTGCTGTGGGTGAAAGCGTTGCTGACAGAGTTGAAGCTAGACAAGGGAACACCATTACGTCTTCTGAGCGATAGTCAAGCTGCAATAAGTATAGCTAACAATCCCGTTCAGCACGACAGAACGAAGCACATCGAGATTGATCGATTCTTCATCAAGGAGAAGCTGGAACAAGGGATACTGAAGATTGACCATGTTCGCTCAGAAGAACAAGTTGCAGACTGTCTGACTAAGGGTCTTAGTTCATTAAGTCTGTCGAAGCTATGTAACAAGATGAGGAAGATCAATATCTGTCGTCCATCTTGAGGGGGAGTGTTGAGAGTCAATAAGGGACTTTTAGTCCCACATCGGAATATGTAGTATGTAGAGGAGCTAGACTCCCTATAAGTAGTGAAGTAGTCCATCAATAAAATCAACTCAACTATTATTTTCTACACAACGTCATTCCACATTGAAGAATATGAAGTCCAACAAGTAAATTTTACTAAAATAAATCACTAATCTACTACAATTCTCTGAGCTAGCTTCTTTGTTTCTTAGAGGGCAAATTGCAACATTGTACCATCATCAGCCGGTCCTGTATCCATACGGCGGCGGCGGCAGTCCCAGAGGGGTCGGCAGCTGCGGATAGTACGACGGCGGTGGCGGCCCAGCAGGTAAGACACGACGTAGACCGACACGAGCGTCTGCGGGAACGGCAGCATCTGGTGCGGGTGCAGGAAAATAACTGACGCGGGAGGGAAAGTGGTAGAAACCGTAGGCTGTGATGAAGGAGAGGGAGCAGCAACCTATATTTGGATCTCTCAACTAGCTAGCTACTCCTGATTTGGAAATTCTGCTGTTGCATTTGAATTTTCAAATTTTCAAGCATAATTCAATCTCAAGTGTTTATATTTACAATGGGTCTACTAAGAAGCTTCCAAGAACAACAATCAGAAACCATGAGAGCTCGCTGTATATACTTCAATCCCACAAGAACACCACCACAAAGTGGGAAGGGAAAAAAAAAATCTCATTGCTTCATCCATGAAAAAAAGTGTAAGAATTCTTTAGGTACAAAAGTCAGGCCACTCTTCCTGAAAGTAACAGTAGGCTGTACAAATGAATTTGTAAGTATTCTTTAGGTAGGTACAGAAGTTGGTCCAGGCTCAACATTTGGATCTCTAGTAAAAATGGTTAATATGTCAAAGCAATATAATCTCAACAGCTAGCCAATGCCTTATGCCTGGGCTGAAAACTGAGTGCTGTGAATTCGGTCTCTTGGTAGATTAGAGCTCATGCATACACTACGACTACAAGTCCAATAAAGAAGAAAACTCTACAGCTTTACAAAAGGATGCATCTTCTCCCCCCCAACAGAAAAGACTTTGCTAGCTCCTGCGCTCTGGCCACCAGTGGTCTATTTAAGAAGTTCCCCATAAACCTGGGAAAAAAAGCTTTCATATTGTAGTAGAAAAGTGCAGGCACCACTTTGAAAGAAATATTGGTCTTCGGACAGCAGATGGTCTAAAATATGCTGATAGTTTCAACTGTCATTGCTGGTTCTGCATCAATTAAGCAAGTAGTTATTCAAAGATTACATTGTATATGTCCACACTTCCAAGTAACCATCACTACATTTAGCCACACGAGACGTCAAATAACTTGAAAAGAAAAAAAGTTCTTGAACCATTCTCTCTTCCTTTAACATTGGTGGATTACATTGTTTCGTACTCGTGGCAGACAAATTGAAATGGAAGGTAAATATGGACAACTGCGTCCTTGTTCTGCGAAAACATGTTTCTTTGTTCTTTTTTTATGGAAATATCATGAAAATTATGTTTTATAATTAGTAGTTTTCTAAGGTGCAACTTCCATTTCTATTTCTTTTTGACAATTCAAATCTGTTACTCGCATCCAAAATTGTGAAATTGCATGGCTCAACATAAACCCACAATGGCCAAGCAGTTTGTTATCGGCAGGAGACGAACTCTCAGTAAACTTGACTGTGATACAACAGTTTCATACTAACAAATCAACAAGTTGCAGAAATTTAGACGAATTAGATTAGAAAGTATTCACACAACTATATATATCCATAAGATATGTGGCAATGGATGTGGTAGTCAACATCAAAACTCGCAATATGAAGGTTACCCTCTAATGGTTTAAAAACCTGGTTAGAAGGGACACCATATCATCAATAATTTGTTTCTAAATACTTGATACCAAAATATAACAATCTATATAGCAGCAGGAATCAAAATCAAAGGGAAAAGTTTTCGTGCATGTCAAGGTAAATGCATATGTGCATGTGTGGTATGGGATATGAGAAGGATTTGTGAGAACTTCCACTCAGAAGCTTCCATCATTGGACATTAAGCTCCGGTAGTGTAGGATTCATAAGTCATCCCCACATTAATTGCTGAAACATGTTTTTTCTAGTATTTGCATTCTGCTATATTCTTCACTTTTGTTTCTCTGTTGATCATATCAATGAGATATTAAATGAATGAATCAGGAGATAAATTTGTTTCTTGTGGACGCTGATATCAGTAAAGGAGTTAGAACAGTAATTATTATTTCCATGTTGATTACTGCATAAAACAACAGCAACAAAGCCTTCATCCCCAATTTTTGAGGTTGGCTAAAGAAAGTACATAAGTTATTAATATTAAAAATAAGAACTACCAATAAAATAAAGAATGGGATAATCACAGTCATTTGTAGTACATCCATTGTAGAAAAATTTAGTCTAAGAAAGTTAACTGAAAGGGATCATTATTTTACCTCATACTCAGGCTTTGTCCTCTGGTTCTGAGTCGTAAAGCTCACCATTCCACAGACTGTGTGGTTTCTGATCCATATACTCATCTTCCTATAAATATTAATTGTCTTGTATCAGATGATAATTAATCTAATAACAGCTGAAATTGAATTGGTAATTTGGCTGAAAAGAAGAAATACCTCCTCCTCTGGAAGTTCTGTCTTTGGTGGCCTATCCTGGAATTGTACACTTGGAACGTGTTCTATTCTCGAAAGCTGCTCCAGTAGCACATTTCTATTTGAAGTAGTCACAAAATCAAGAAAACAGAAGGAACATAGTTCGAAAATGAAATAATTGTCCACATTGACAAACATAAGAGTATAACAGAAAAAGTTTACAAACATAAGGAACCTAAATGAAGGATGGTGTGAAAATTGATCAAAACAAATACAATTATTTCCTGTTTTGTAGCTGGCCTTAACCAAACAAATCTGAAACCAGTTATCGCAAACTTTCATGTATAACACCTGAGAATTTAAACTAACTCAAAATGGTGCAATCAATGTTCATTCTACAACATCAAACTTAGTGCACAAACAATATAACAAGGAAACCCAACTCAAAGCATTTTATTATTTGATCCAATAGACGTCTAAACATACTTTCAGCAGCAAACAGTTCCATAAATAGCAATTGATCTAGCAAAAGAGAATCCACCAGGTTGGACTATTATCTTTGGATGTGTGGCAGTGTTGGCAAATCTAAGGAGTTACTTTGAATGTGGTAGGGTTAATAAAGTTTGAAATTTATTTGAGGAAGCTTTCACATATAAGTCCTCAAAACCTCTAAATCTTTCAATGTGGGTCAATTAGTTTCCTATAAGGAAATAGAAGCCATAGCAATGCTGGTTGCTATCTGCAAGATCACCACCTTTCTCTTGTTGTCCTAAATCTTGTCAGCCGCATAACTTTGCTCACTCTCCATTTAGCCCAATCACTGGCGCAGTAGGAGTATTTTTGTTTCATGATAGGTTTGTTTCTTTAGGTCATTGGTTTAGTAAGGGTGCAGATTTGGTAAGGAATAGGGTAGTTTCCGATGTTTCATGATAGGTTTGTTTCTTTAGGTCATTGGTTTAGTAAGATAAAGATTGTCAATAATATTAAGGGTGCAGATTTGGTAAGGAATAGGGTAGTTTCTGATGGTGGTAAAGAAAGGATGCATGATGAGGCATGAGCAGGGTGCAAGATGTGTTTCTAATTGAGCTAATTGGTGGTGATTAGTGAAATTGAAATGCTAGCTAGTTCTTGTGTAAATATAGCCATGATAAATTCACTGTAGGTGGCTGAGGAAGGCTTCAAATTTTGTAAATGCATGGTTGGATTCATGTGGTCTCAGACTCTTGATAGACATGAATCTTCAATCTTATAGAATTGATCATATCCCTCTGGTTCATCTCATAAATCATAACAATAATCAAGCCTTTAGTCCCAAAATTTTGGTTAGAGGAATTGGAACTTTGATAACTTCCCACCTGAAAACATTTACATGAAGGATCTCATTTCTTAGGATGAACAACTGCCAATCAACATGAGGTCATAAAATACTAACTACAACTTTGGGCTAAAAGCACAATGGCTACTAAGATTAAACAGTGATAATAGACACACAAAGCCTCGTAATAACTTCCTGAAATTAAAATGGAGGTTAGTGCTTTATTTTATGAAGAAGGTATTCTGTAAGTTTGATTGCCTATGGGCATTGATTGACTTTGTAGACAAAGTGCTACTAGATAATAATTTACAATTAGTATCTCAAGAAATTTCTAAAAAAATATATATTAAATTGTGTGAGTATATATATTATATATATATATATATATATATATATATATATAGAGAGAGAGAGAGAGAGAGAGAGAGAGAGAGAGAATAAACAAGGATATATTATATGGAGAGGTTCTTGTAGTATTATACGCACATATCTTTACTACTATAAAAAGTTTCAAAATGGCTCAAAAATGAGCCGTCTAAGTCGTATGTATATCATCACATAATTAATAAAAAAATATATAATTCTCCTAACTACCACCGTATGTATATCCCTCACGTAAAAAAAAAAATCTTAAAATCCTTATAACTACCTAAACATAAATCCAAAATCCTATAAACAAAAAAATTAAATTAAAATAAAATATATTTAATATTCAAATCATATTTATAATAATTACATGGTTTTATCTAAACATATATCCAAACTCCAAAGTTCCACAAACATACCTATAACAAAATTTAATTAACATATATTCAAATCATATTTAAACTATTATAATATATTTTAAATTTATATCTAATTTTTCTATAATATCAAAAAAATACATCGCACGTTAATATGACTAGTAAATATAATAAAAGTAGAACAACTATTAGAATCCAACCATCATAGTATAAGCACAAGCGTCATAAGAAGAACATAGTCATCATTATGAGTAGAAAAAGAGAAGACATACCGGAAGTGTTTAATTCATCCAATAAGGATTGTTTTCAGGAAGAAGCAAATAGGCAGCGGTCGACACCCAACCAAGGGGAATAGCAGTAGCAGTAGACAATCAAATACTGCAATACTAAAGGTAGACGACCAAGGAGATTAGTAGCATTATTATTAAAATCAAATTACTTGGCTGAGTGTCGCACGAGTACTTGCTAACGGCATAGACCTGAGTAGACAATCATGTACTTGAGACAATTAATCGGTCATGACAATCACGCAGCCATTAACAATTAATCCGGCCCGTTTTTGTTAATCGGTCATTTCCATTTGTAAGCATGCTGGTTTAAAGTTATATTTGGCCAAAGACACGCAAAAAGGCTAAAACTCAAAGTATAGCATCAAAACTCAAAGAGCGCCATTTTCTTTCTTTTTTTCCTTTTAAATAATAGTAATATAGTACAAAGTTGTTCTCCTCAACGTGCTTTCATTTTCAATATTGTTTAATCTCTAGATTGCAATTCTCTTCCTTTTTTCCTCTCTCCAGAGGTTCTTTATTTTAAAATTTATGCCGTTTCTACCAATGTTAGCTCCTTGTTATTTATTTATTTATATTGGGCATTGATAGTGGTATTCAAATTACGTTAGTGGTTGTTATTTCATAATTCTCATTGTCAAATAGAGCCATGACATATAAATGATATTCTACGTAGAGATAATTTTTCTGTTGTCTTCCTATTCATTTTTCATTATTATTTGGGAAAAAGTGACCATGTATTATGTAATCCAAGTAACTAACGAGTCATCCAATTACACATTTCAAGGTCCCGAACCCGGAGACTAATAAAACCAAGTAATTTAACCTTGGTAGTATCACTAAATGTCATAACAAGACAGCAGTAAGAGCACTGTAGTAGAAGTTGAGACACGACCAAGGAGAGAGTAATAGCATAAAACCAATAAATAGGTAGATAATGGTACCATAATGATTTTAGCTAACACTCTCCCTTAATTTTTATGAAGGTTGTGAAAAGCACTAGGCGAGGGCGGGCACCCGCCGCCTAGCACCTAGGCGGTCGTCTAGGTGGCCGCCTAGATCTAAGCGGTTCAAAAATAAATAAATAAAATACAAAAAAATATACTGAAAATTGCATAAAAAGCCCATAAAACCCCAAAATATGCATAGTCGGGCGTCGGAGGGTCTAGGCGGACGCCTAGGCAGGCATCGGACGGACGCCAGGCGCCGCCTAGGCGGGTGCCTAGACCGCCTTTTAGAACAGTGATTTTGATGATAAGCATGTACAAATTGGAAACTACATTTCTCATCACAAAGCATTATCAAGAAATACAACAATAGTGTACTTGAGCAAGCAACAATGAAGATCACAAGTTCATGATCAGCGGGGCAACAATACTAATAGACAAGAGGAAAAATAAAAGTGGAGAACCTAGTAGGAAACCGCAACTCATGGAATATAAGTCTAGAATATCGACCTAGGATAGAGGAAGACTTTTTTAAATAAAGAAAGAGGGAGGTTTGGACGGTAGCTAGGGTTGAGAGGAGGTGGCAACTAGGGTTAGTGAAGGATATGAAGGAAAAAGGGGTAGGGGAAGAGGTGCTAGGCAAGATTTGTAATATTAGTCAATACATATCGGCCTTATCGTAATGATTTTGGCATGTCCAAGTCTGATACAGTCCCATCGATATCGGCCAATAATGAGATTGGGACTCTTTTTCCGTCAATTGCCAAGACAAATTCTAGAGAGAGAAGCATGGAAAAAACAATATTGGCATAATAATCGGTCGTGTCGAAGATGGACATGATATATGTTTGGAATGTGGTACCAACGAAGAAGAACGATCACAAAACACAAGATTTATGTGCTTCGCGATTTTCTCTTACGTCCATGACCGCAACCAAGATAATTTTATTATTTCGAAAAAATTACAATTACAAGAGTTACAACCCAATTTATAGGCTGAAATTAGGGTGACCAGTGACTTCAGAATAACTACCAACTACCCCTACTAATGTATTACCTAATATAGTGTAACATAAGACTCCCAATCGACACATTCCAGCTGTTACCATTTGTCAAAGTGCATATCTATAATTCACAACATTCATCTATCTTAATACCAATTCATTCAAAATTACCCATTACAGGTGTACTTTGCACAAAACCAAGTAAATAAATAATAGTATCCGGACGACGCATTGACGTCAAATATTTATTCCATTCAAAGCTATCGAAGCTAAAATGAAACAAAAAAAAAATGTAAATTACACCCAAAATGAATCAAATAACAACTTATATTACTTTTGGCTTGTCAAAACGAGTGGGAGCGTGCAAAAGAGAGGGGAGGGTTGCTCTTCAGAGGAGGTCGAACTGGTGGGAGTTTGCCGGGGAAGTGGAATGAGTGAAAAGAAAGGTGAGAGAGAGAGAGAGAGAGAGAGAGAGAGAGAGAGAGAGAGGGGTTTGGATCAGGGATTAAGAGGAGACGGAATTAGAGAGTAGAAATTTTGGTGGCGAAGAAAGGTCAGAAAACTAGGGTTTTCGTGGCTCCGATGGAATGTTAAGTAAGAGAATAAAGTGGGATATACTAATATGAAGGCTTGGGTGTATATATATAGAGGCCTAGAAGAATTTTCCTTGTACTACATTCTTAGATTTGGGACTAAAGCAAGATCTATAGAAGCATTATATCTAATAAACTAAAGAAGTACTTGAATTTAAATATACATCAATTGACTCAAACAAACCCTATCTTCAAAAGCAGTTTGGGTGCCCGCATGGATCATGTGTCAGACGGACAATTAGAAGGACTAGCCCACAATGTCACTAGCAGTTCCTCTGCTCCAATGTACTTAATTTAGTCAGCTACTTCACAGGTAGCTACTTCACGCATGAACTACTGGAAAAGACCAATAAGAGAATAATCATGACAAATTAATGTAGGTTAAAAAGAATCAAAGATTCAAAGTGCAAGTGAGAAATCTAAAGAATAAGAAATTTTGTTCTTGCATTCTTCCTAACCCATTAATACCTATCTTCTCCAGTTAATCATGAATTTATTTTATCTAACCTATTAAAATCCTCGAAGTTCCCCCTTCCTTCTTTCCGCCCTTGCACATGAAAGCTTCCTTCTCAAATGATCAAACCAGTCCATTCTCGCCCAGTAAAACCTATCTTTCAAGGAAAATTGACATGTAAGTTCCTTCTAAGAATGTCATACAAAAGATATCACCCGAAAAGGCAAGAAGACATCTTTCTAAAACAAACCTTTCCCATCCAAATAATGGCAAAATAAGGGTGTGGTGGGCCATTATGCCTTGTAGCAGAGGCCAAAAGCATAAATGCAAATTTCAACACCCTAATACCCCTTTTTCCTATGGCAATGGATCACAGTTACACATTGCCAATCCAGCACAGCAGCGATGGAATAGTACCAACGGTGGTATGTTCCGCCACTACTACCGACCAGGCCACTTCTACTGGCTCTTCTCAAATGCAATAAGAGACTGGATGGTCAATTGGCTAATACAAATCAAGAGACTGACTATACAGTTCGTACTCTAAGGAAGTATGATCTATTGCCCCATGTATATTATTGAGCAGAAGGAAGATATGGTCATGAGAGTTTTGGTCAGTTGGTCAGCTACCAAAGACTATAAGGGACAGTTGCATGGTTAATTGGCTATTATAAATCAAGAGATTGACTATACAGTTCTTCCTCTAAGAAAGTATGATCTATCCCACACGTACTTTATCCGGCATAAGTGAGGTATGGTCAGGAGAGTTCAATAAGTTTGTCGACTACGCAATCAAGAGAGTTTTGGTCAGTTGGTCGGCTACCAAAGACTATAAGGGACAGTTGCATGGTTAATTGGCTATTATAAATCAAGAGATTGACTATACAGTTCTTCCTCTAAGAAAGTATGATCTATCCCACATGTACTTTATCGGGCATAAGTGAGGTATGGTCAGGAGAGTTCAATAAGTTTGTCGGCTACGCAATCAATGTCTTCCATATGCACGGGGATAGAGTTGAGATTCGTATGTATAGCAATCATCTAGGATAATTAGAAGGTTCCCAGGGCTTTGCAAAAAAAAAAGTAAACACATCTTCAGATTTGGTCTTTGAAAAGGACAATTGTAGGTCCTTGCTTGGTCTTTGAAAAAGGGAATTACAGGCCCTGATAGTATAAGGACGTAACAAAAGTTTGAAACTCTTGTTATGAAAGTGAGGTCAGTTCTACTAAGATAGGTTGGATAAGCAGAAACAGAGGCATATTGGGCAACCAAAACTCATACCCCTACCCCATCCATATACCATGTCTCGTTCCACCTACATAGAATGCTTCTTCACCTGTCCTTTGCATCATCCGCACCCAGCTATAACTAAAACAGTGCTTAAAAGATCCTGGAATTCATCATACGGGAACAAAGCTGTATCGCTATTTCCTGAAGTGATAATCCACATCCACTAACCTACAATTGGAGGTTCCTAATTACTATATACTAAAACAGCGGTAGAAATGGCTCAGTAGTAGTTGCAGAACATAACATTTTGGATAGGAAAATCACCTATCCCATTGCTGCTATTGAAAAATCGCCGCTTATGATTTTATGTATTTTGGATAGCAAGTGTTAGTTATCTGCAGTTTGACAAGTGATTTTCTTGCAGGTGTTAGTCAAACCTTAGTAACCAAATATAACAGCAGTTAGCTATATCAAGTTAGTTATCTTAAAAAGACTGCAATCATTCACCATTCTATCACCGCCGCAGCTCCCAAGTCCCAACATCACCAACATCTGTGCCACTGCTATTGACCCTCCAACCTCCCGTCGACATCTCTCATTAACATGGCAGCATCTAGACCTTCTCTCCATAACTTATCATCTCCAATCAGTGTCCCTCTTCCACGGTGACAGACAAGGGTAAGGTAGCAAGGAGTTGGGCTGGTATGGATCTCGTAGGTAGCTTTTTTGGGTAAGAGGATGATGCAGATATTTTAGTCCATTGATGATTTATGTTTTCATGGATCTCAGTAAATTTTGCACCATTTGACTTTTGTATGATCCTTGCACATAGGTTAAATTGAATAACTTCTGCATTCATAACGTTTATAATGGTATCCCTGGAGCCCCCCTACATACAGCACAAGGTGTGAAACACAAATAGTCCAGGAACACTACTCCTCTCCACTATAAAATTAAGTTTTAATTGAATAAGTCCCACATGTTTTAAGTTCTTATTCCACATATAGTGGAAACCTTCAATAATAATTTCTTACTGCAGAGATGTACTGGAAACACCCATAAATAGAGACATTACTAAATTCAAATAAATGTGATTATATAGGCAATGCAACAAATGCTGATTTAAGATTATAATAAAACAGTCGGTGGAACATTTTAATAGCTATATACGTGGTGGAACATTATATAGTCACATTCAAATAAATGTGACTATATAGGTGATGGAACATTTTAATAGCTATATACATCACAATCCCAATACAAGATAATAAAATCTTTCCAAACCGAGAAAACATAATCAGATCCATAAAGATTAACATATACCTTATGTTCTCCAGGTCTTTTGAAGAGTTCTTATTCTCCATTGCTGAAGGGTCAACATGTAGCGTATAATCAGGAGCGAAATACCCATAATATTCATTGTAAGGCAATTTATCGTCGAGTTCCACTCCCACGGCAACTGCTGTCTGTATCAGGGTAAAAGTACAAAGTTAAAATCTTGATAAAAATTATTAACAACAGATAGAAAGTAAACACATGCACACACAGCTCCAAACCTCGTAGCACCAGCAGCGTGCAACGTTCCGAATCGTGTAGCCTCCACCTCCCAAAACCATAAGTGGCACATTGAAAGATCTAACAAAATGCAGACAATCTGCATGCCCCTTCACTGACAAATTGAAGCAACCTAACCGATCTCCAGATAAGGAGTCTGCACCACACTGGAGAACAACTGCATCAGGCTGATATACCTCCATGACTTTTTGAATTATAGGTCTGAATATCCCTCCAAAGCTATTGTCATCCATCCCTTCATTTAAAGGAACATTTAGGGCATGGTACTTTCCTCGACCGAAGCCAATATCCTTGATATGCCCTGTTCCAGGAAAGAATTTTCCAAATTTATGGAAGGAAACAGTCATGACTCTGTCCGTTGTGTAGAAGGCCTCTTCAACACCATTTCCATGGTGGACATCGATATCTACATAGAGCACACGCTGCCCAATGATTGAATCAGCCAAAATCCAGAGGAAAGATTGTAGAAGCAACTCAATAAAAGTAGAAACATATTTGCAATTACCACTAAATAAAAGTGTGATTTGAGGAACTATGCAACAACTCCATATAGTCCATACCACATACAAGAAAATTCTGAGAGAACAGTTCCACATGATTTCACAATAAAAAACGTTGGTTCTTTTACATGAAAACCAAATTAACTGCGGTAAATACACAAATCAGGTTATGTAATATGCTAATTATTATAGGCAGAGTCATTTCTGTTCACCCATCAATTTTGCAACTTTAGTGTAAAGTACTGGTTATCTAGGGTTGCCATCCCCAGTGATCGAGCTTGCCCCTGCAACCTCATCGAGCTAGTTCTAAACGCATATGCATATATATATATATATATATATATATATATATATATATATATATATATATATATATATAAACTAAAATGGCGGATCGGGCGAACGGGAGCGAGCGATCGAGCGAGGAACCTAGGGTTCCAGTTGCCTGGGACCCTGGCGCCCCCGGTGGTTGGGCGGCCAGGGTCGGAGCGGCCAGGGGTAGTCCGGCTGAGGGCGGCGCGCACGGTGGCGGGCCAGGCGGCGCTGGCGATGGGTTGGCTAGGGCTGACCCTAATGTGCTGTTGAGGGCCGTTCCGGACATGAGGGATGGCAGCGCAGGTGGCGGAGGCGGCAAGGCCGCTGGCGGCGACGGCGGTGGCGGAAAGAGTGCTGGTAGCGCGGCGGCGATGGGCGACATAGTGGCGCCGGCGACGACGGGCAATGGTAGCAACGTCCGGTGGGCCCCAAATCTGACGCGGTCGTCGGAATTTCAACCTGGATCGGTGTCTGGATCCCAGGATGGACAGATGGAGAGCGGTGGATGGATGACGGTTACGAGACGTCGGGGTGGCAAGACTGGGGGCAAAGAGGGTGGTATGGAGACTCACCCAAAGGCGTGCTACACTTCTGAAAGGAGAGCGGGTGAGGGGCCGGGGTTACGGAAGAAGTCTCATGCCCCTGCGGTCCACTCCCGGGCAGGGAATAGTATTGCTGGGAGATCGATTGGGTGGCGTCCCAAGGTGGTTGCGGTAGATAAAGGGAAAAGAAAAACGGTGGACTTGGGAGGTCAGGGAACAGGGTCCTCTCCTCCTGTTGTCGTACCTCGATCTCAGGGGACGGCCCTCCGTCCTGTGAAAAAGTCTTGGGCTGACATATGCAAGCATATGGGTCCCAAAAGCCCTACATCCACGGAGTTCGTGCCACCAAAGAAGGTAGGGAGTGGCTTTCGAGCCTCGTTCCCTACGGAGGAGATTGCGAAGGTGACTGCGTTTTGGAAAAACACGTTGGTCCTATACGTACTGGAAAACAAACCCTTCTATGGACAGATCCGAGCGTATGCGGCTCGTGTCTAGCAGCCTAAAGAAAGCATGGAGATATTCGCAAGGAAGAATGGCTTCTACTATATGAAGTTTGGGTTAACGGACGATGTCACCAGGATCCTTCAAGGAGGGCCGTGGACGTTTGATAGCCGGCTGATCATTCTGAAAGAGTGGACTCCGGATCTACGATGTGAGAAGGAAGTTCTCAATGCTATCCCTATTTGGATACGCTTTTCGGAGTTTCCAGTGAGATATTGGAGCATTCCATTGCTTATGAGGCTCGCCAGCTTAGTGGACAAATTGATTAAGGTTGATGATGCTACAATCATTCGATCGAGGCTTATGTATGCTCGAATGTTCGTAGAGATCAGGGCTGGTGGGGAGCTACCGAGTATATTGGAGTATGAGGTTCCTTCTGGTGAGGTCCTAAACCAGAAAGTGGAGTATGAATAGGTTCCCCCAGCCTGTTCCCACTGTGCTTGTTTCGGGCACCTTGACAGTACATGCCCAACAGGAGGACCGAGGCCGGTGTTACCTTCAGAGACCACTGAGGAGCCTGGAACATCACGGGCGAGGGAGACTACCACCGGAGATGGCAGCGCTAAGGACATCATGTAGAAGGGAGACCGGCTAATGGAGGAGACTAGTGGCCTTAGTCTGACTATTTCACCTCAACCAGTACACACTAGCGAGGCTATGGTCACCTTCTTGGTACAGATGAGCATGGTTACCAGAGGTATGTCGACTTCGGGACGAGATCATGGAGGATATGGCGGTTCATCCGAGGAGAGAGTTTACAGCAGGAAGAGACGTGCTGGCCCATTGCGCGACGGCCTCCCAAAGGAGAGGGGACACTCCCCTGTTCTTGGTGAGGCGTTATGTGTGGACAACCCGGCTTGGGCTCTGATGCTCTCACAGGCAACAAACCAGCATTCTCCTACTCCTGGGGCGGAGGAGGACATGACAGTGATAGACGTGGTACCACCCCCGGGTACCGGTCCAGGAGAAGTTCAGGGGAGCCTCACTCTTAATAATTAATGTCGGTTATCGCTTGGAACGTGAGGGGTGCGTGCTCCTTAGGGAGATAGAGGGAGATTTGTGGGATCTTACGCAGATAGTAGTGTGACATCTCTGTTTTGCTGGAGACCAAGATTAAAGGAGAGAAGACTCTTGTCCGACGGACCCCCACTCATTAGGTTCAACTCCACAATCTAGCACTTTGCGACATGGCGAGGATTTGGGTTTGATGGAATACTAACAGTTGGGGCGAAGATTTGGTCCTGATGTTAGAACAGCTGATTGCCATCTCCTTCACGAATAAGGGGGGTTTACGGTTCTTGATGAGAGCGGTGTACGGCCACAACGACAGGCAACGTCGGGAGGTCTTGTGGAGTGACATATCCAGAGTTGCTTCCGCTGCTGATTCCTTACATCTTCCGCTTCTCTTGATAGGCGACTTCAACACCCTTCTTCACAGAGGGGAGAATGTGGGTGGCAGATCGGTTCCAGACCAGATTTTATATGACTTCCAGAGATGTCTTCTCCAGGCGGGACTTCAGGGATTGGCACGTTCGGGACATATCTGGACCTGGCATAACAAAGCTGTCTGTAACAGAGTTGCCTGCCAGTTGGACAGAGCTTTGGGCAACGGGGAGTGGTTTCGCCGCTTCCCCAATTCTTTAGCGGAGGGTCTGGCCGCTGGGACGAGCGATCACTCCCCCATCAGGGTTGGCTTCACAGAGCGGCCTACTTGGAAGTCGCGCCCTTTTCGGTACAACAATAGTTGGTTCCTTTCAGGTGGTTACTTGGAGGCTGTTACGAATGGTCTTCTTAGGCAACAGGAGGGTACGACTTAGTACCGTATGGTGCATATGCTCAAGCACGCGAAGAAGGCTATCCGGAGTTGGGTGAAGAGATTGCCCAAGTCCTTACTAGAAGATAAGGAAGCTGAACTCAGGACCATCCAAAATTCCATGCAATCTGACATACTGAACGGGAACTTAGCAGCTAGAGAGAAGGAGCTGATCGAGAAAGTCAACATTCTTCGTCTGCAGATGAAGATTAGTGAGGCCCAGCGCGCTAAATGCTCCTGGCTCAAGGATGGCGACCGCTTCTCCAAGTTCTTCTATGATGTTATCCGAACCAGACATCATAGGAACAGCCTTTCTCAGCTGCTTGATGGAGAGGAAAATCTGGTAGGGGAGCCGTTGAGGATCCAAGGAGAGGCTGTCAGGTATTACTCAGAGTTGTATTTTTAGACTGACTATCTATCTGTGTTTCCGGATATCGTTACGAAGAGGTTGGTGACACCCTATGGGAATAGCCAACTACTTGCGCCGGTCACTTTGGAGGAGGTGGAGGCTATCATCATGCAGACGGATCCCAACAAAGTCCCAGGGCCGGACGGATTTAGCAGTGGATTTTACAAATGCCACTGGAATATTCTGAAGTTCTCGGTTCTCGAGGCGGTCCTAGAGTTCTTCACTAAGGGAAAGCTGCTGAAGGAGCTGAATCATACCTTCCTGACTCTTGTACCAAAAAAAGGTACGATATCGCTGGCGGACTTTAGGCCTATAGCGTGTTGTAATTATCTTTATAAAATAATTACATACCTTATGTATCGGCGTATGGAGGGGATCATGTAGGACTTAGTCTCTCCGAACCAGGCGGCTTTCATAAAGGGGAGATCGATTGCTGAGTACAGTCTCCTTGCACATGAGATGGTGAGTGGCTTCAATAAACCAGGAGGGGAGAAGACGTGCGCGAAGCTGGACATGAGGAAGGCTTATGACATGGTCAATATGGACTTCCTGTGCCACCTGATGATTGCCATAGGATTCGATGATCGGTAGGTTGCGAGAATTCGGGAGTGCATCACGACCCCCATCTTCTTTGTCCTCATCCAGGGTATGTTCTTTCGCAACAATCGTGGACTCCGGCAAGGTGACCCATTATCTCCTTACATGTTTACGCTTGTCATGGAGTACTTCACTTGTTTGATGGATATGGCGGTGCATAGTGGGAGGCTTGTCCCGCTGTTCAGGAGGATCGACCCACCTGTTACTCATCTTATTTATGCATACGACCTATTGGTATTCCTCCAGCCTTCTATTGAAGGTATAAACACGATCTCGAAGATTATGGGAGATCTGAAAGCTATTATAGGGCTTCAAATGAATCGAGAGAAGAGCCGGGTCTACTTCAGTTCCCTTTGCCTCTAGAAGGAGGAACGAGCCGTAGCTTTGGGTGTGAAGAGGAGTGATCTTTCGGTAAGATATCTAGGAGTCCCTCTAACAATCAAT
Source organism: Iris pallida (assembly GCA_029216955.1). Classification (NCBI taxonomy): domain Eukaryota; kingdom Viridiplantae; phylum Streptophyta; class Magnoliopsida; order Asparagales; family Iridaceae; genus Iris; species Iris pallida. Next base: position 8,196,529 of record JANAVB010039816.1, on the reverse strand, counting down.
TATGCTCAAGACCAGAATTGCCATAATCTGGTAGAGTATGTCCAAAGGAGGGTTGAAGGTTGGCAGGCTACTGGACTATCATTTGGGGGGCGCATTGAGTTGGTTATATCGGTTATCTCGGCCCTGGCATAGTTCTGGCTCCAGTCTATTCTGATTCCGGTCGCAACCATACGAAAAGTGGAAAGAATTTGTGCCGATTTAATCTGGAGGGGTGGTATGCATACGATCTCTTGGGAGTATCTCTGTCGTCCGAGGAAGGAGGGAGAGGTGGGACTTAGACCCTTGCTGGAGATCAGGCAGGCCTCGGCTCTGAAGCTGGCATGGAGGTTCATTAAAAGGGGGTCTCTATGGGCTGACTGGATGCACAGTACATTTGTGAAGGATGGCAACTTCTGTACCAGTTCCATCGACAACAATAACTCTGCTACTTTCAAGCACATCTTGCGACACAAAGTTGTTCTTAAATCCTCCATCCGGAGGACCATGAGAGATGAAGCTGGAACGGACCTATGGCGGAACCCATGGCTAGAACGGCAATCTCTGCTAGAGATCCTGGGAGACCGGTCACACAGGGAGGCTGGTAGGGGGCTGACTTGCCAGTGCATTATTCGGAATGGAGTTTGGAGTCCTGAGACATACCGCCATACTGAGGAGCTTGGAGAGGTTATTCGCACGGTCGGAATTGATCCGACGCTGCTAGCTGATTGTTGGATCTGAGATCCGTCGGGAGCTACTGGGAGTTCTAGAGAGTTCAGGTTCCAAAGCTACTACAATCTTATACGTCGTACGTTCCCTACTAGTGCAGACTATGATTTCATATGGTGCAAGGATCTGGCCAGGAAGATGCAGCTTTGTGTCTATCGTTTACTTCTGGGTCGCCTTCTAACGAGGGACAGACTCATCTCATTTAGGATGCAGGTGTCCAATCCAAAGTGTGTGTTATGTGACTTGGAAAATGAATCTATGCGACACTTATTCTTTGAGTGTGAGATGGTCTGGTACATCTGGAATGATCAATGTCGTGCGCTGGACGGATGTGACTCTGGAAGGGAGATCGGAGATATCATCAATGGAATTCGGGACCGAAGAGGGAGAGGGCAGGTCTGGTTCAAGACTGCTAGAGTTCGGCTGGCTGCTGCTGTCTGGTATGTATGGAGGAAAAGGAATCGTCGCATCTTCGAGGGACTTACCACCCCTCCTGTAGGCATCCTCCATAATATTGACTTTGATGTAAGAGCTATGAAAATCTGATGAGTGGGGGTCCCACTCTGATTGTGTGATTGTACGATTATGTGTTGAGTTTGGAATAAAATTTACCCTTTTTTCAATATATATATATATATATATATATATATATATATATATATATATATATATATATATATATATGATCCGGATCGGGAGTCTCGTCGCCCTCGAACGTTGGATCGAGCGCGCGCGCGCGGGCCCCAACCGCAGCCCCCTCCCCTCCCCTCCCATCCAATGGTGCAGGGGGCGGGGCTCCCTCCATGGGGCTTTTGTATATATATATATATATATATATATATATATATATATATATGCTCTTAACATTCCTAATTAAGTAATGTTTATCTAAAGTTGCTATCCCTAGCTACCTTGTTGAGGTATTTCCAAACACTAAAGAATTATTAGAACGCTAAGCAAGATCCCAATGTTACACATCCCTCCACTAGAGTTTTGCTAAATTACCAAACAGGAGATAAGGGTAAAAAGAAATAGGATATCTAGGATTGTTATTCCTAATAAGCTTCTTCAGCTACAATACCTAGAAAATAACTAAAATGACATCAAGCTCTCATCTTCCTAAGGATTATTCCTCTAGGTGTTCTCCTAGAAAAAATTATGAACAAATTATTAAAAGAAGCAATGAAGCTCTCAATGTTCATAAGAAACCACGCCCCTAGTGTTTCACTAAATTAACCATTAGAAGAGTAAGGGTAAAACATAGGCTATCTAGGATTGTCATTCCTGATAACCTTCTTGAGCTACTATAAGCCCCAAAATATCATTGAAGTGTCATCAAACTCACTATCTTCCAAAAAACCATTACACTAGGGTCTTTCTAAATAGATCAATATAGTCGAGCTATTTCCAAACACTATAAAATTCTTGAATGAACAATCAAGAAATCAATGTTCCCATAGTTTTGAGATCAGCCGTTTGAATCCTCTTCCTCCACCCGGCTATGTTAAGGGCTATGTCCTCTGTAACACTAACATAACACATATCCTTCTTTAACACTTCAAATCATATTTGTCTATGTATACATCAAGTCCTAACGGCTCCATTAACTACTATATCATTGCTCCATAAGAAAGCATCTATTGGTCTATATTACACATGTACAAACCACCTAAGTCGATTTTCTCTCAACCAGCGATCAATTCCGCCTATGTTGTGCTTAATGTTCTATATTTTCATTGTCATTCCCAAGCTCGAATGAAGGGTTGTTGCTTTAGGTAGCCGACAACTAGCGTAAAACATTTTCAGATATCTATGAAATGAATGTTCCTAAACTAAGGTTTTTGTAAATTACACATTAGGAGAGTAAGGATAAAGCGTAAGATATGTAGGATCATCATCCACGATAATCTTCTTGTGCCATTATAAACTCTAGAAAATCAATTGAGACAACAAGCTCTTAGCCTCTCATGCCACCTAAGGAATATTTCGCTAGGGTTTCCCTGAACATATTTTATCTTCTTATCACTTTTGAAACCGGTAAAAGATTATTAAAGCACCAATCGATCTCTCAATTTTCCTAGAAAACCCCTCCACTAGGGTATTTTTCCAAATTATTCATTAGGAGAGTACGGGTAAAACATCGAATATCTAGGGTTGTCATCCCCCAGTAACCTTCTTGAGCAACTATAAACTATAGAAGATCACTAAAGCGCCAACCACTCCCAATATTCCTAAGAACCATTCTACTAGGCTTTTCCTAGATAGGTCAATCTTCTTTAGCTATTTCAAAGCCTAAAAATTATTGAAGCAACAATGAAGCTCAGAATGTTGCCGAGGAACAAATCAACTAGGGTTTCCCTAAATCATCCATTACGAGAGTAAGGTTAAAATAAATGATATATGAAGTTACCATCACCGGTAACCTTCCTGAGCTATTATATATCCTAGAAAATAACTAAAGGGCCATCAAGTTCTCTATCTTTCTAAGGACCATCATTTCATAGGTGTTTTCCTAGATATAGATCTCATCTTCTTCATTCATTCCAAAACCTAAAAGTAGAAAAGAGGGAGGGGGTTGCAGTTGGCTCCCCTGGCCTGGATGTTACAAGGAGATCTTAACTCAGCACAATAGATATGTTACCCCTATATTACCAACTTTGCCCCTATTGTAGCTCCTTCATCTTCCAACAGTGACACCACAAGAAATATTAGGCAGGTAGAGCATATAGGAATTAGTTACAGAGAATCAATTTATTGAAATTTCGTGGGGTCCTTCTCTCTGATTATGTTTCCCTTTTTAAGATAATTACTTATGTGGGCTAGCGGATAAAATAAAATTTTTACGTAAAGTAGGATTGCAGATCTCTATATTCTAATGTCCCCTTTTCTATTAATTTTCCTTCAACTTCTCCTTTGGCCCTCTAATAAATAGGGACATATTGTGCCAAAAATAAAACTCATATTCCAAACTCTTCCTCCCAAAATTCCACCCAATTTTTTTTTTTGACATTTATCGAGTTGACAATCAAAATCAAGGGCTAATATCAATTGTGGAATCGGAAAGGTGCTATCCAATCTATTGCTTCTTAATGCAACAGTGTTTGTATCTATAAAATTCAGTTAATTGTCTAAATATATGATCAACAAAATTTACATTTTAATTCAGAAAAAAAATAGAAATATAGGTAACCAAACAATATATATATATATATATATATATATATATATATATATATATATATATATATATATATATATACAGTAAAAGAATCAGTAATTTCAAAATCTTTATAGCAGAGGCTTATTGCAAAATATGCCGCCTAATTTCTTTATTGCTACTTATTTAAACCAGAAAACATGGATCGGATTTCAAATATTGCCTTTGTAGTAGAGGGATTCAGGAAATGGGAGAAAGAAAAAAGTTTGGATGCTCTAAGGCCATCTCCAACCCATCCTCAAAAATTCCCTCAATTTGAGGACTCCACTGGAATATTCCATATTATGCTATTCTCAAAATTTTATGATACGACCGCATTTCCAGTAAGTGAAGCAGTCCGGCACTGGCAGTAGCAGTCTAGATGATCCTGGGGTGACCAATACCGGTATCAGTCTACAGAGCAAGTATCATAGGAATGCCACCAGCATACTTTAGTCCTTGGTCACATTTTCAGGGACCAGTACAGTCATCCGATCCCAATCGGCCTCTTCATTTGCCAGCTCCTCATCAATTTGCCAGCTCAGCCTTGATCTCGTTGGCCCGGCTTTATAATGATTGTTAGTTGTTAGTATTAGAGTATCAGTGAGTGTAACTGATTTACTTTTCTTGCCTATAAATAATGAAGGTAAGAAGAGAGAGAGGGCTATCAATTGAGAAGTATCAGATCTAGTTTTCTAATTCTAGTGTAACCAGAAATTTTCATTTACTATGAATAAAATAGAATTCTCCTTCTTCTCCAATTAGTTTTCTTCCATTAACCCTAGCTTTCCAATTCCTTCAGTTGTCATCATGTCAAATGAAGCTCAATCACCCCGAACCCCTGGAGTTCTCGGAAGAGGATCCTATCAATTTACAACTCCAACCCATCGATCCTCAAGATTCAAGAATGTTGTAAATATCAAGAACCATATCTCATCTTCTTGATATCCATTTACAAACAGTAGAAGAAGAAAGAACTTGAAAGAAGCGAGAGATACTACCTTGTGGACCTTGAGGAGCTCGAGTATCCCGAGGACGATGTCGTTGACGTAGCAGAACCCGGACGCCTCGGACTTCTTGGCGTGGTGCAGCCCCCCGGCCCAGTTGACGGCGATGTCGGCCTCGCCCCCGTTGATGCAGGCGGCCGCGCCGATGGAGCCCCCCGCGGAGGCCTGGCAGAACTCGAAGAGGCCATGGAAGATGGGGCAGTCCTGGCGGAGGTTGAAGGGCGCGAAGCGCCGGACCGCTTCTTGCTCGAGGAGGTGGGGGGCGACGGAGGAGAGGAACTCGACGTAGTCGTCGGAGTGGAAGGCGCGGAGGTCGGCGGCGGAGGCGGGGGCGGGGCGGCGGACGTCCATGCGGCCGGGGAGGGAGTAGGCGGCGACGAGGGCGTGGGCGACGCGGATGCGGTGGGGCTTCATGGGGTGGCCCCGGCCGTAGTAGTAGTTGCCGATGGAGGGGTCGTAGAAGTACGTCACGCGGCGCTTGCGGGCGTCCTGGCCGACGGAGGGGAGGGAGGCGCCGCCGGAGACGGAGCCGGCGCCGGAGGGGGGATGATGCATTGGGGAGTGAGGGTTTTGTGGAGGGAGGGGAAGGAATTGAAAATTTGGTAGCTATTGGGAATGGGTTTTCAAGAAGGGTGAGAGTCGGCTATATATATATAGAGGTTGGCTTGGGTCAATTCCTATGATTTGATTATGGTTGTTTTGCGTACGGGTACCTTGAGTTTATATTATTTGTTCTCCATCCCCCAATCTTGATAATTGTTTAGAAGTCTTTCAAATTTCTAACCATTTATTAAAATAACAACAAAAATCAGTATAACCCATATTTTTATAAGGCAAATTATAAGGACACAGCCTTTTTTACTCAGGGCTGTTCAAGTGACTGTTTTCCATTATTTACAAGTTTGCCACTGAAAAAAATTACTCAGGGCTATCCAAGTAGTAGGTATAAAAGATAAGTGTTATAATTTTTGTTTTCTTCCTCTCTCTCTCCATTCCTCACAAGAAGAACAAGAAGAAGAAGAACAAGAAGAAGAAAAAAAAAACAAGAACATCAATTTTTACAAACCTAGTTTATTTTGATTTTTTGCTCTCTTCTAATTTCTCAGATCTCTTTCTCCAAACCCTATTTTATTTTATTTTCTTCTTGTTTGGGCATTATGGATGAAACCCTAGTTGTAGAAGAAATTGGGTTATCAAATCTATCAAATCTATTAACCAATTTTTCTTTATTAATAGAAGAATTATGCATGAAATCCTAGTTTTAGAAGAAAACTATGGAAGAAATCCTTGTTGTAGAATAATTGGATTCATATCAGGACTGCCGTCCTAGAAGTATTGAGGCCTATCAGAAAATTGTGGCAGTCTTGAAATAGACTCGATGTACAACAGGACTGCCACAATTTCTGGCAGTCCTAGAAGTAATGAGGACAGCCAGGAATTGTGGCAGTCTTGAAATAGACTCGATGTATAACAGGACTGCCACAATTTTTGGCAGTCCTAGAAGTAATAAGAACTGCCAGGAATTGTGGCCGTCCTGAAAGGGACATGCTCTACAACAGGACTGCCACAATTTCTGACAGTCCTAGACATATTGAGGACTGCTTGAAATTGTGGCAGTCCTGAAAGATACTTGCTGTACAGCAAGTTCCTTTCAGGACTGCCACAATTTCTGGCAGTCCTAAAGTCGACATTCCCGAATGAAAAAAACATGTTATGGTTTATTTTAATCTTGATAATAGAGTGAAATATGCATTTTAGGATTTATTTCCATGCATTCTTTGTGAGGAAAGAAGTATTTAACCTTTATTTTCATACATTTAAGGGTTTATTTAATTTTTTGGGTGCCATCGAAATTGGGAAAGAGAAGAAACTAGGGTTTTGATGGAGATGGTGATGATGGAAATGGTGGAGAAGAAGATGATGATGACGATGAGAAAAAAATTAGGGTTTTGATGAAGATGTTAGAATGGAAATGGTGGAGAAGAAGAAGATGGATAGAAGAAGAAGAAAATTAGGGTTTGTGAAGAGAGAGAGTGAAATTTAGAAATGAGAGTGATTTTTTGGGTTTGGGGGGCTGTGGGCTTTGGACAGCCCCCTGAGTGGAATATTTGGATAGCCCTAGTAGAAGTTCCTCCCAACCTGACTAGTCTTAATCCTGACTAGTCCCGAGTAAAAAAGGCTGTGCCCTTATAATTTGCCTTTTATAATAAAGAAAACATATTTAATATACAACAGATGAAAACAGCAGATCTGTTCTCGCAAATGAGATATCTTACCTGCTTATCGGAGTATAAGACATAACCCCTATGTTGGTGGAGTGGGCTCCAGACCACTCGAATTTTATTTTCATATGGGTCAACCTTCATCCTAGTTGACTACAGTCCACCCAGCGTCCTTGAGGGGTAGACCAGCCGGTCGGGACCAGGAAGGAGTAATGAAAAGGTTGAGGTAAAGTTTATGAAAAATAAACTCATACCTTAATTAATTTTGTTATTTAAGTTGAAAACATTTAAATTTCATAGCATTACTTAAAAGCCAGAGTTAAAACTCGCATTTTATTGTTAAAGAGAAATATGTAGTTACTATTAAGGTTATTTGCTAAACGTTTACATGCGGCGCCTGTAGCTCAGTGGATAGAGCGTCTGTTTCCTAAGCAGAAAGTCGTAGGTTCGACCCCTACCTGGCGCGTTATATAGATTTTTTTTTTTTCTTTCTAATTTTTTAGTCGAACCCGGTCTATTTTTCAACCAGACCCGGTTCGAGAAGCAGCAATGCTTCCAAGCTTCTATTATGCCGTTTTATTTAATCGGGAGGAGTTAGCGAGAAATTCCTATCTTCGACTTCCGCGCAATTTCCACAATTTTCAAAACCCTAATTCCCAAACCTCAGCTCAACTTAGCTCTTCAGAGCTTCCTTCCTTCTTCGCCAATGGCGAACAGGTGAAGCCGAAGACTCGCCGTTTCGTCCTCTCCGCCGCCATCGCGATCTTCCTCATCCGCCGCGCTACCGACTACTGCGACTCGCGGCGGCGGGACGATCCATTCCTGCTGCTGCAAAAGGAGGACGGACTCGAGCGGAAGAGCGAGCTGGAGTTCATGCGGTCGAAGCAAGTGGTCCTTGTGTCCCCCTCTCTCTCTCTCTCTCTCTCTCTTAGGTACTCGACCGTGTCGGACACGACGCTGACACTTCAAAACATTCCAGGACACGCTGTAAAGATCACGTGATGTTTCATCTCGATCTCTACGAGAATAAGTGCATAATGCATTGATATAATTCGATCTCTACGAGAATAAGTGCATAATGCATTGATATAATTCGATCTCTACGACACAATGTTCCCTGGACACTCATGCTGGACATGGTCTATTCATTGAAACAAGAGGCTGAAGCTATAATTGACGGCTATAATTATGATTGAACTCGGGAAAATTGGGCAAATAGTCTCCAATATGAAGAATAAATACGCATGTGATACGTGCATGAGGAAGGTTTGATTTGGAGATATTGCAAACTGTTGGACATATTAAAAAGTCATCCAAATTATAAACAACATGCACTCTTTATTGGAGGAAATTTGCATTCTTTATGGACAAACAAATAGTGTTAGAAGTTAGAACAAGTTGAATAAGGGCTCAGAGTAGAGTTAGCTGATGGGAGATTGACAAATTACTAATTAATGAGCATATGATATTAGCATGTAGTAAGTATAAATGCTAGGGTAGTTTCATAGAATCAAATTGAATTAAGATTGAAAGCAATTATGCTTCATTCTTTCTAATAGGCTATTCGGCACTGCCTGCACATATATTATGGTACCTTACTGACACTCCAAAAAATTGCATTCAATTAAGTGATCATGTCTTTTGCTACTGTAACCAGTGTCGTAAAATCTAGGGTACCTAAGTGTATCTGACTTGATTCTTGAAGTATCCGAGTTCCTGAGTATCTGATACATACCCCACACGGGTAAGACACCTCCATAAGTATCCCGTGTCATAGTTACCATGGAAATTTGTGGTTTGGAAGATAAGTAGACCGAGGATTCGATGTAATTATGTTTTAGTTTAGTACTGAATCGTGTGATTGTGTAAATTCTAGACCATGTTTCTTTAGTAGAAGATATATCTAGAGGCTTTACTTGATATCTTTAGGAAACTTATTTTTTCTCATTTTAATGTCATTTAAATGATCTCTACTTGAATGATCCTCACGATATTATAGCTGGGTCACATACCTAATTAAATGCATAAGCATTGAGCTGAGGTAGCTCAGTCACACTTAAAATGTTAATGCAGTTCTGACCTCTCCAAACCAAATTAATATGACCTATTAAGTCAGGTTCGGTATTGTAAATCAGATATATGGTCCAAGTCTGTTAAGTTTTTCTTCTAAACCAAAAAAGTCAGGGAGTTGCATCAGCCTTTGCCGCATTTCATTTGTTTGTGTGAAAAATATGTCGATTTTGTTCCAGGGGACGTAAATGGTATTGAAGTAGGTAAATTTTGTTTGTGAAACAGTGAAACTGTCAATATTGATAATAAATTCTGTCAATATAGCAGATTACAAAGGTTTTACATCTCATACTTTGGTATGTTATTATCGTTATACCATTGCAAGCTAATCAACAATAGCACCAACTGCGGGTAAGTGGGCGATGATGAGCCTGGCCTGTGCGATGCGGGGCATCCACAACGTCGGAGGACTGACGAAAAATGGTCACGATCTGAGCTGGCGTGGGACAGAATGGGGCGTCCCGTGCATGAAAACTCATCGGCTAGGACGTCGCGCGGGCGGTCGAGGACCGGCACCATTCTACCATGGGTATAAACGACGGCTGACCACGCGGCCCGTCGTGCGGCGCTCAATGGGCGTCGGGAAGACGTCGTAAGGGCGTCGTACGCATAGAACGGGTGGTTGGGCGGAACCGGCTGTCGTAGGCGTCGTGAAGACGTCGGGGCGCCTTCGGCGTCGTAGGCTAAGCGAGGCGTTGAGTTGCTGGCGTCGAAAGACGTCGGCCGTCCCGTGAGGCTCTGGAGCGCGCGGAGTGCGCGAGGCGTACGTGCCGAGCAATGATGAAAAAGCCAATGCGGACAGGATCTGCACGAAGAGTCCGAAACGACATGACAACCGGCTAAAAATCGGGTGCGGGGAGACACGATTTAACCGAGCTCGCACGTGCTGGAAAAAAAAAACTACGGGTATGTAACCTAATTGTGTGTCTTTGACGTAATGTTTCAAGTTTATTGATTACCTAACTCATTGGTTATTGTTTGCCATTTTCACCATACTACTGTCCAGATACCAATCAATAATTGCACCAGCTTACCTGATGTGATGGACAATGCGGCGGTGGACATCCATGCGGCCGGGGAGGGAGTAGGCGGCGATGAGGGCGTGGGCGACGCAGATGCGGTTGGGCTTCAAGGGGTGGCCACGGCCATAGTAGTAGTTGCCGATGGAGGGGTCGTAGAAGTACGTCACGCGGCACTTGTGGGCGTCCTGGCCGACGGAGGGGAGGGAGGTGCCGCCGGAGACGGAGTCGGAGCCGGCACCGGAGGGAGGATGATGCATTGGGGAGTGAGTGAGGGTTTTATGGAGGGGAGAAGGAAATTAAGATTTTGGTAGGTATTGGGAATGTGTTTTCAAGAAGGGTGAGTCGGCTATATATATAGAGAGGCTGACTTGGGTCAATTCCAATGATTTGATTATGGTTATTTTGTATAAGTGCACGTCCAAACTTACTCAGGGTTAGTCCGGATTGGAACAACCCTAGTTGAGAGAAAAATTACTCAGGACAGTCCAATTTTTTACTCTTTGGGCTATTCCAACCCAACACCCACCTTCCCCAAACCCAAATTTTGAGTTTCATTTCAACGTCTCACTCTCTCTCTTCCAAAACCAGGGTCGGCCGTGGGCCAGGGCAAACGTCCAGGACCCCAAGAAATTTGGAGGCCCAAAATATATATATATATATATATATATAGAGAGAGAGAGAGAGAGAGAGAGAGAGAGAGAGAGAGAGAGAGAGAGAGGAGGGATCCGCATCCCCTCACTTTTGTATCCCCCATGCATCCCCTCTTTCACATCCATTGGATCTTGTTTAAGTCATCTAATCTTAACCGTTGAAAAATCAACGGTTAAGATTAGATGACTTAAACAAAGACCAACGGCTGTTAACATGAGGATGCATAGGGGATGCAAAAGTGAGAGGATGTGGATCCCTCCTCATATATATATATATATATATATATATATATATAATCTTGTATCGAAAATAGAACTAATAATATGTAACATATTCCATCTTTATCACAAAACAATTGTGGTGTAGTGTTAGTATATTAAACTTGTACACTAGAGGTCCTAGGTTCAATTCTTGGATATTATTATTATTATTTTTAGATTTTACTTTTAGTTCAATTTTTTTACATTATATATGGGCCTCATTTTAAAAGTTTGCCTAGGGCTCCCATGAACTCAGGGTCGGCCCTATCCAAAATCCTAGTTTTCCTCTCACATTCTTCTTCTCCACCATTTTTCCCTCTCCAAGCTACATCTTCATCTTCATCTCCACCATTTCCCCATTCTATCTCTTCGATGGCACCCAAAGGCTCCTCACAAATAAGGTACAAACGCTATTACTTTCTTTCTCTCTTCCCAAAACCCTAATACTTTATTCCCAAAATCCAAGTATACATTATCATGATAGAAAACATATGTAAAATCCCTAAATTTCTACTATTTTTTTATTAAATTTGATGTCGATTTAAAATTTTGTATTGTACGTCGCATAGTCGTATTGTACGTCGCGCACGACGTTTTATTTTTCGTAATTGCTCGACGAGTACGAGTACGTACATACGTGACATTTATTCATTTAAAAAATTTATTTTATGTTTCGTAAATATAGTAAATAGTTTGATTTCGAAATATATAAAGAATAAATCATTTGTATATAGATATTTTTCTTACAAAAATTTAGTCAAATATTTTATTACGATAAAAAATGATTTATACAAGTATAAGTAATGATTTAGAGAAATAATACTTTTACTCCATTTTACATGCAAGGTGCATGGAAATTATTTCCATACACATTTTGAGTTTTAAAAACTAATTGATATTATTTATTTTTTTATTATTTGCAAAATGTATTGTAAGTTATTTTCTATTAATATTTAAATACTTATTTTGAAAATTTTAAAATTTTGTTTAATCATTCTTATCTCAATTTGTTAAAAGATATTTTGAAATTATTTCATATTTATGTTTAAATAATTATGGTAATTTTTCGAAATTATCATTATTAGCATTTTTAGAAAATATATTTGAAATTTATTGTGGTAATTTAAAATCTTAATTTGATTTATATGAATTTAATTTAAATAGTTTAATTAATATCTATGTTTAAAATTTGATTATCTAAAGTTAAATTTGAAATTGAATTTGGTTTGGATTTGATCGAATAAATTTGGATTTATTTAAATAAATATACGATCTATCAAAAATGGTTTAAATTTATTCCTAGTCCTTATCCTAATGGGAATTCCCACATCCTATAAATAGGCAGGTACTCTTCCATTAATTCCACAAGCCAAATTACTCCACAAAAATTTCCACAACCAACCGTGCATCGTGTCTGTGTCCATCTAGATTCTTATTCCAAATTCTACATATACATTGTGTTCTCCTATGTATCGACAACCCCGACACGTCAAACATCAAATTCCTAAATCTACACCTATTCTAATTTTGTCCGTCGTCACCTCGGCGAGAAAACCATCTTCCACGACCCGAGCCAACACCACCTCTACCACCACTCATCAGAGCACCCTGGCGAGTCCCTATCGGCTGACTCGGCTGCAGCCCTCGACTTCTCTTCCTCTTGCATCCAAACCCCAAGTAGAGACCACCACCTCTGTCGACAGCCACCATCTTCCCGCCAGCCATCCCCTAATCACCACCACAGTCCCGACTCGCCCCCGCCAAACCCTATCACCACCGCCACCATCATCATCACGACCACCACCGCGACAACTTCGGTGGCAGCCCCAAACCACCACCTCCTCTCCTCCCAAACTCCCATCATCGATCCCCTCCGCCACCAAGACCCGACGCCCCACTGCCATCACAAACAGCATCCCCATCTCCTCTCCCGATAGAACCCTGGCACCAGCACCCCATCGTCCCACACCCCTCTTCCCGTGTCCGGCCATCGCCGGCCGCAGCCGCACCAAACCAACACAACACCAGAGGAGAAAGGGAAGAAGAAACCCTTACCCATAGCCGCCGCGCCGACGAAACTCTCACCTGGCCGCGAGCTCCGCCCGTGCCTCCCTTCGTCACCTGTCCGCAGCCTTCCCGCGACGCCTTTCCGCCCGCGCCAGCCATTCTCCGCCACCGCCCCCTCGCCGGAGCAACCAGCCACCTCCCTCGGCGGATCTGCGGCCACGCCCCTCCCGCCTCCGCTCACCAAACCCTAACCTGCTCCCGACCCCTCCGGCGTGCGCGCGACCCAGCGTCCGTCGCGGTGTCCACCGCCTCCACCTGGGACCGCCCCCGTCAGCTCTGAACCCACATCCTCCGCCGCCCTTCGCCGTCCGCCGAACCCAGCCCCGGCCATGCCCTGTCGAGCGCCGCCACGTGGAGTCCCTTCGATCACGCCGGCGACCGCCCTCGGCTCCTCACCCACGCCTTCCTCCGCCCTTACCGTAGCGCCTGTGACCGCCGTGTGTCGGCCACCGCTCCGAGCACTGCCATCCCCGCGCGGGCATACTTCTCCACCGCTGTGCCCAGGCCGGAGCGCCGGCGGGGCCCTTCCCCCTTCTTTCCGCTCCTTCTCCAGCCTCTCTCCGAGCTCCCGTCTCTCTTTCCCTCTCTCCGCCACCTTTACTCTCCCTACTTCGCTCTCTCTCTCCCTATCTAAGAAAGAAGAACTCTGTTTTGATATTTTATATTTTTTTGTGTGTTTTTTTATTTTTATTTTTATATTAAATGTTTCCTTTCTTTTCTTTTTATTTTTTTCTATTGTCATTTTAATATTAATATTAATATTAATATTAATATTAATATTAATATTAATATTAATATTATTATTATTATTATTATTATTATTATTATTATTATTATTACTGTAATTATAAATTGTTATTTAGCTTCTATTACTATTTATATATCTATGTTATTATCATTATTATTTAGTACACTATTCTTCGCGTACATGGTAGTAGTATTATTTTATTAGAATTATGGTTATTAAAATGGTATTATTATTTTAGGATGTTTATAAATATATTAGTACTTCCAAAAATCATTTGGCATGGCCTACAGTGATTTCAAAAGTTCGTTTTAAAATCCTAAATAATTTTCAGATTATTAAATAATTGTCTAAAAATAATTTGTTTTCAAATTTTATAAAATTATTTTTAAGTAGTTTCGTAAAGTTATTTTTAACTAATATGATATTTTTAATATTATAAAATTATACTTCTAAATGCTATAAGTATCTATTATCGGTTCTTGACCATGACTGTTCGTACCACTTATTCCCGTACAAAACTAGACTTCCTCCTATCAACCCTAGCTAAATTGATTCTTCTGGATCCGATGGAACAGTCCGTGCCATCATCCGAGGCCGTCATGCGTAGTTGTAACATTGCAGTCATACTCCATGCCGCATGATCATAGCACCACACCAGGCAGCTCACCAGGCGTCGCAACAGGCAAGTATACCTTGCTAATTAACTGTCAATTATTTATTTTCTGCATTATTTATTTTGTTTCATATTGTTAGTTTCCTTTGTTATAAACTGCGCGTCCAAGCCACACTTGGGTGCAAGCGACTCTATTAGTCGTTTTATTTTACTATATGCATATTAACTTAGTGTTGGCGGACTACCTTATTGTTGGGGGATATCCTTATATCACCTTGGCTGTGACACTCACACTACACGGTTTGAGGCATTTTATTAGGGGCACGACTTATTGACTAGCTATCTCTAATGTCGTGTGATGGTAGATGATCGTAACTGCTATGACTAGGGTTTTAGAGACTCAAGCAGTTACAAAGCTGGACGAGCCATGGACATGACTTGAACAGTGTGGGATATATTGGGGGAGGACAGTCGCTAGTGCGTATGGGAAGCCAAACAGGTAAACCACAGTCTCTGGATGGAACTGTGGCGATATTTTTGCAGATGTCCTCTGACATTTTAGACGTTACGGACGGACGTTACGGACGGATACAGATGACTGGATGCCAGTTACGTACACATAGCCAAAAATCCCACCCATGCGCATGAAAGTTGTCCTCTAAATTGCACATTAGGTGGTTAGAATATCCTTTGCATATTTATGTCTAGTTTATATATTATTATATTCTGACAGTTCATATTAGCTTGTTCTTCCTGTATCTTGCTACGTCCGTCTGAGGACCTGGTTTTTTCCCCAGGTGAGTGTTCATGTCTCCCGCAGGTATTCTAGCCAAGGCCGTGGTCTTCTCCATTCCTTCGAAGACGATTGCGCTTGGTTTGTCTTGCTATTATATGGATCGATTCTTGTACATTTCCTTCATTGGGATAGTTGGTAGTGGACTTTGTCTCCGCCCAACGATTGTATCATAAATATTCGAGTTGATATTTATATTATTATTCTTTTTATTGTGGATGAGATTTAGTTTGTCTTGGATTACTACATTTTACAGCTTATGTATTCATACGAAACCTACGTACTTCGTATGAATACAGCTGGCATGTCTACGTACTTGGTCCTACGCATGTTGGGACTGGGGTGTTACAACATACAATGTTGTTATTTCCGAAACAGATCTTTTGATGGAAAATGGAGATCTCGAACTCTTATTTCCAGAGAGACGAAAAATTCGTTCTCCTAAGAGAGATGAATAATCGTTCTCAACCGAAGTTGATGCAACGAGATGAATGATCGTTCTCAACCGGAGTTGATGTAACGATATGAATAATCGCTCTCAACCGGAGTTGATACAACAATTTTGCTGGGGTGATAAAGATCATCGTTGCTGAAAGCAAGATTTGCCCTATTGCGATATGCTCCCAGGAACCAGCACGTTCAAAAGAACTTCTGGAACGCTCGCTGTCACCTGTTTTCTCGAACTCGATGAACTTCTTAGGATTTCAATGGCAGGCGACAGCACTTCTCTCTTCATCTCTTTATTTTGGCGTAAGTACTTAATGAAGGTACGAAGAGAGTATTTATAGAGAAGGGACCGAAACCCTAATTCTAATCCTGGCCGTAACTAATTGCGAATAATGGAAAGATTTGAATGAATTAAATTCAAATTCCACAAAGATCAGATTTAATCAATTAGCTCAATCTTTCCAGTAACCGCTTAAATATTTCAATCAGCCACATCATACGCCACTTGTGCCCCATAGCCACTCAGTCCGTCAACCTGCACGCGTAGCTGTGAAGCCCGCAGCAGCCCGCAGCACCTGCGCGCCCGCTGCTGCCTGCGCTGCGACTCGTCCAAAGACGAGCACACGAGTGCATCAACTGCGTACAATGCGTCTTGTGCCGATGCTGACGTGCTAAGTGCAAAGTGTGCCAATAAAATGCCACTTTACACCCTTGAGTCTGAGTCCGAGTCACTAAGCCCCTTCGGGGCTTAGCTTCACAAGAGAATTATCCCATGAGCATGACAAAAAGCATTAATGTTTCTTTGTTGGTTTTAGCCTTCTTTCTACTAGAAAAATGCCCTCACATGGCACCTATGTGCCTCTCTACACTTTATGTGATCTCTCAACACAAGCAAAGTTTTATATAGAGATACCATTCTTTTGGTTTTTCCAGTGTGGGACTATCTTTCTAGTTTCTAAAGCAAAAGACCAACAAGCAAAAACACCAACAATTCCCTACATATCTCTATATATGGGTTGAGCGTTCCCTACAGTGGCTGTCCATCATACATTAGGATAGATGTCGCTACGCCTTGAATCTTTTTGCATGAGTTAAATGACAGCATGATACAAGAATGGACTGAGCCTTGAATTCTGCACCATAACTGTAATTCTTTTCACTCACATAAAGACATCAACTGCGCTTCTGGCTGCACTTTAAAGGCCTTGTGCCAGCCTGGCTTCGGCGTATCACTACAAGACATATTGGTTTTTACGGCATGCAAAGTATGTCGTAAAAAGTTTTTACGGCGTTCAATGTATGCCGCAGTGAAAGCCGTATTTGCCCGCGTCGTAAAAAATCACTAGTTTTTACGGCATACAATATATGTCGTATTAGACCATTCACGACATTTATTGCGTGCCGTTAAAAGGCAATTATGGCGTGTATTTTCATGTCGTTAATACACAAAAACGACATTCAATGACACGCCATCAATACATATTCATGACATTCTTTGGCACGTCGTTAATATAAATCACGACATTTATTGTATGTTGTGAAAAATATCATATATGCATTAATTAAGACATATTTTGCATGCCTTAAATTCTCTTCATTTTTTTTTAAAATCTGCTTTTTGATTAATCAATTTTTCCTTTACATTCAATTACAAAACATATAATGTACACAACAATTATGTAAAGTAATCTTTTATTGAAACAATAATGTTAAATCGTTCAATTCCAAAATCAGAAGCTAATGTACACAACACTTGTGATAAGTACTAACTTTTATTGAAACCATAATATTGTCAAAAATCATCTGAATTCCAAATCATCAACTAAAATGTCACAAAAATGAAATTGTATACTTAACCTAGGCCTATACAAAATATATTGATTCTTTAATTACATTCACAACCAGAACCAGCATAATTAGAGTCATCTTCAATGCCGTTGCATCATAAGGCTCGGTCCAGACCTCCAGACAAATAGCTAAATGAGCAGCAAAAAAGAGCATCTCCTATATAACCTATAATAAACAATAACAAATCACGTCAATATAAAGTAGAATGGAATAACAAATTGTTTGCCCAAGAGTTTTTATTTCTTTGAATAAATCCAATGCGAATATTCAATCCCAATCGGAACATAATCTCTTTCTACTCCTACAAAGTTAATATCACTCCAACAATATGATGTCAAATGATAATACTGAGTAAAGTATACTTGTAGAAAGGAAAATTCTTGAAGCTAGCTAGTCACCAAACATATAACTTTTGCCCTATTTATCACAGATTCCCCATTGTTTCTATATTACGATCAGAGGTCATGGGATTTTGCTCAACTAATAAGGAATTTGTTTATGTAATTTCCCCATCTTATTTCTGCCATACTTGTAAAATAAATAAACAGGTCTGCATTAATTTGCCAGTAAAATAAATCATAAAAATTAAGGTTACACAGAAAGCATCACTAACATTTTATTTTAATATACATTTCGATTTTGTCCAAAACCAACCAACAAAATAGGCTTGTCATAATACTTTGTCGACCATGGTATTTGGAAAAGCTCTTATCTCACATTGGAAGAGGGGGGGGGGGGGGGGGGGGGAGGAGGGAAGGTCTTGAAAGCAGATGTTATAAATGATTGTGTTGTGACAGTGAGGCCCCAATGTTATATATTTTTTGCAAATATTTTGTGACACTGAGACCCCAAACATGAGTAGAAAGCATCTAAATTTTTTCTAATATTTCATGACAGTGAAGCAGTAGTATAACCTCCAACTTTTACAATAACCACTACATTCATTAGTTAATTGTATGTTACTTCATGAAATTTTTTTTATGACTGGCTGTGAACCTGTAACGTGAAAATTCTATATATTGCTTTTTTATTGTAGCCATGAAAAATTCTTCAATGATATATACAATTTCTGGGCATTGGAATGGTTAGGATCTGAAACTCTTAATAGCTAGAAGAGAAATGTTGGCTGCTTGTATTCTGGAGCTTGTGCTCACCACATAATTGTCATAGGACTAGTAAGAGAAGCTAGTCATGATTTATATTGGGGATTATGCTACTCGGTGTGTGCTATTATACTTCTGGGGAGAAAGCACTGGTATCAAAGAGATCCTAGCCAAAATTTACTGAAATTAGGTGCTGTTTGGTTGAAAAGTTTTAGACACTCTGAACTTGGATGTTGTTTGTTTCAAGTTTTGAGGCTTGAGAAGTTTTGGGTTACTTATCAATGTCTGGTACGTCTAGGATTGAAAATTGGATGCGAACGTGGAGAGCTTTTATTTTCCACTCTCTGAGAAAGTAAATTCCAAGCCGCCCATTGAGAATATTTTTATTTTTCTGGAAATGTTGGTCGGGTGCGTTGATTACAATTTTTTTGGACGATGATACCCTCGATGACACTAACTAAATTTAGATAATAATATTCATGTCTGAACCAAACATAGGAATAAGAAAATTAAAAAAATTATGCTACATATTTCCAATCTTGACAAACATGAATATAAAAATATCTTGAATTCCTTTCCAATGGATAATGAATGAGAAGTGGATTTCTAGAAATGTAAAACCTTCATCCAAGCAATACCTAATTATGAAAACGTCCATGTATGATGAGTTCAATATCAAATACATACCTAAGTATAAAATACATCAAATACTGAATGGAGCTCATAAGGGAAGATACCTTATAGGAAGTCACATGACCGGCCGTGAAATGCAAAACTGATGTCAAATGCCACGAAAATTTCAACTTTGAATCACTGAAATCAGAAAACTCCATATAAAATATCCATCGTGTCAATCCTGGAAAAGAGGAGTAAAAAGATCAAAAGCACTTAGAAACAAAGTTACTGATAGCATCAACAGTTTCAATCAAGTTACTTGAAAGACAATGGATATCATTTTTTTGGTAAAATGGGCACATTAAGAAATAACCATCATCTTGCTTCAAAGGGGGTATCAAGTTGAAGGAGGATTCAAGTTTGACATGTTCAGTTACAAAAAAGATTTTGATGACAGATTATCAATACAAATCTAAATTTGGACTTGTGATTACAAGATACATGAAATCTCAACTGTCGAAACCCCTGACCCGACATAAATTACAGGAGGAAACCTTAAAATACCTTTTTATCCTCTACTTATGTTCTCATTCCCCCTTTTTATCAAAGAAAGTCCCTCATTTGCATGATTGTTTCCTTTAGTGTGTCTATATTTTTTATTCACTACCAAACACTTAATAACTGATAATAGAATGGTACAGAACACATGATATTTTAGCCAAACCAATATGGTAGTTAAAAGGTGAAATAAAATTGATATGCAACTGCTTGTTGCATGACAAACTATGTTTTTTCACCTGAAACAATGTTGTCATTATTGTTGTAGCCACAATGAAGTCATCTATAAAGAACTCAATTTTTAAAAGAGCTAAGTAGCCACTAGTCAAGATATATATACAATGTTGAGAGGATGGATACACATAACTAATTATGCTTTACTATGCTTTCTTCTGATTCTAGAAAATTCTTTGTACTTAAGTATCATTGGGAGATATCAACTTGCTTTCCTACTGCTATGAGAAAATAAAAATAGGAATCACTCTACAGGAAAGAAATATAGTCATGTAACTTAATTAAAGAAGCTGAGCATAATATCTAAAATAAGTAGTAAGCTAGATGTAGTAAGGATGACTAACCTAATAACATGGCAGCCACTACCGAAGATAGCCTGAGATATCAAGTGCCCATCAGGCATGCACTGCCACAACCATAGATTAGGTTCTATTTTTTCTCAACAAAATGAAGCATAAAGAAGTTGGTAACAATGACTAAGAATCACAAAAGGATGGACTCGCACGAACAGAGCAAAACGATGTCCGTATTGTATTATAAATGTACCGCGAATCCATGCCTATATCATTCAAACATAGTTGACTACTTCCTAGTTTACTGAAAACTATTGTGCATGTTTTCTCAACCTAGTTCAAGGGAAATTTGATATGATGATGGAGAATGATGGAGAATGGAGAATGATCAGAAACTACCAAAACACATGATATGATTTCAGATTCGCTGTTCACAAAGAGAAAAACAAAAACATTAAATACCTATTGATTATTGTTACAGCAAAATTTACCATAAAGCATTTACTCTGTTTGTGCTACCTAATGGTTTCATTTAACTAAGCACGCGCCAACTTGAAAGTTCAAAGTATCAACAAGAGGAAGCAAAGTAGAGCATTTGAAACGATAAATAGATTAAGCTTTCTGAATGTACGAAGGCAAAGGAGCAGGTGTTCTTAATCCTTAATTTCTATCAACCACCCTACACTAGTCATACAAGAAAAAAAAATGTCCCTCCGTTCTAGAAAAAAGGTAAATAGCAACAATTGTCTTCCTTGAGAAAAGTGAAACCTCGCCTTCAAAATGACCATATAGAGCAGTCAGATTTTGCTTCGGACGTGCCAAAAGATATCTACAAACCAGTAGAAGAACATGGAAAGAAACAAATAATCCGCATAAAACAATTTTGTTGACCTTGAGTACAATTACAATTGTCAGCACTCGTAAAAGTAATAGTTGGAACTAATAGTTCACATGGCGACAAAGCAAAGGGACGAACGTTACATAGTATGAATAAAACAGGGATGTCACGACTAACCTCGATCGCTGTCATCAACTCTGTAGGTTTTTCCCAACTAGACTGCATGGTTTTCTTATTATAATAATATCTGGACGAACATAAATATCTTCAGTGCCATTATAACTAGGTTATGAAAGTGTTCCATTCGATAATCAATAAGAATTGAGCTAACAACGAAATACATAACTGGAAATTGAGTAACAAATGTTACTATTCGACGCTCTTAGAAGAAGAAAATTTTTCCAATTACGAACCATCTTTTTGTCCTTATTGTCATGTACCCTTTTAACAAGCTCCCATACTCGGTGCAGCGCACGTTATGTCTGATGTTCCTCGCCCTCGCCCTACTAATTTAACTTTTTCCATAAGTGCCTCTTTTGACATCAGGTGGGGCTCAGAAACTAAGGATTTGGTTGTTCATTCTACACCATGAGTTAAATGAATAGGATTGGCACTGCTGCAATTACCTAGACAAAAAATACAAACATTAAATGTGAAGGGACTGAAGCCTAGTCTTATAAATATGACTTTAGCGTTCAAAAACCTGGCAACCAATCTTTCAAAGCATGTAGTGTATCATTTCTCCTATTTTAAAGGAAAATGAATGACAAATGAAAATCTTATACCATAATGTCCATAGTATATGAGACTTACACATGATATCTAAAATCCACATAAGAAAAATTCTTATGTACTTCTCGATATTATTTCAGAGCTATAAAATCAGTCCACAGCTAAACAATGATAGCAACAAAGACATGAAAAATTCATCATCTCAAAATGTTTTGCCCAATTCTATGTCCAGAAGTATCAGATTTAATATATAAGAAGAAAAACTAACTAAAACAGTAAAATTTCAGTTGGCTTCGCCCTCAAGTTTGGAAAATTTTGGAGAAAAGAAACTTATAGATAGAGGAAATGGCCGAACATAGTTTTTCGGGATGGAGAGTGGTATCAGTATATATACAGAGAGTTCTGAGTGATATCCTTTTTATCTCAGCAAAAGAACCCAAAAGAACATAATCAAACTAAATAAGTATGTGGCTAGACAACTCCCACATAATGTTGGTTCAAAATGGCTGGAATAATAAAAGTGGCAAACTAGTATAAGAATGCACTTTATTTCCAACCAAATCTTATTAAGATAAATCATAAGGTACAACAATGGATACATGAAGCACAGATTATAGGTTAAACACCAGTAAAGAAACTACAATATCAAATTTAATGAAAAACTTTCCTGACATAAAGCATTACATAAAAAATATAACAAGTATATGAAGGAGACTGATGAATCTACAACTTTTTTGACATGCAGTGTACATGTAAAACCATCCAAAACTTTCCTAACCTTCATAAAATCTACCTGCTAACATGATGCAGGACATAAAAAATGAAAGTCAAGGATACCATTCTGTAATTAGAAAACCAGTATCAGTCTACAAACCCAACAAGCAAAGTCGGTGAAGTAAACCTGCACATACCAATCCAACATCACAAGTCTTTTAGCACACTCAACACCTTCGTCGAGTCTCGTTCATTGATTCAGTATTGATATATGAGCCGGAATTGGTGTTTCTAAACATGTCAGAGTAGTACAAATATACAAGTAGGGACTTCAACAAGGTACGTATCATAATCTAGTTTTCCATAAAAGAATAATCTAGTATTTAGTTGAGTAATCGTGCCTTCTTTCCTCTCTTCCTCTTTGCCTTTCCTCTCATCCAATTTATTTGTTTTTTTTTACATTAAAAAATTACCTCTCTGAAAATATGTACATCCTGTATCCATATTTGTGTCCATTTTCTGCAACACAGCTAACAATTATAGCTTAAGTCATCTAGAATGTGATTTATTTATATTACAACCAGAAAAATTATGATTCACATCACTGACAGGTAACCGATAAAATATTAGATGATGGGACATGCATATGTGAATCAACTATATATGCTATAATATATAATTATAGCATAAAAATATAAATGTAGTGTAAATAGACAAAAGTAAATGTTATAATTTTTTAAAGTCTCCTATAGCATATAGAAACTTTACTAGATTGACGACACTTGACCCAATGACTA
Organism: Iris pallida; assembly: GCA_029216955.1. Classification (NCBI taxonomy): domain Eukaryota; kingdom Viridiplantae; phylum Streptophyta; class Magnoliopsida; order Asparagales; family Iridaceae; genus Iris; species Iris pallida. The sequence continues at coordinate 8,172,996 of JANAVB010039816.1, read as the reverse complement.
TCTTTATACCCTTGAGGACCAATTGGACTTCAGTTTGAAGCCAAAATCAACCATTCAAGGCTGAACTTTAACCTCAAATAGTTTGAAACTTTTTCTCTTCTATTTTGAGTCATTTCATATACTATTTAGCATGAATCATGCCTATAGCTGGATTCTTTCTGTTACTCCCAATTTCCTCCCCCCAAAAAGACTCTACAAAACCCCAAAAATGTTATACCTTCTTCTTCCTCCTCCTTGTCTTGATCGTCGTCCCTCTCGACTCCACCGTCGGCTTTCTTGTCAGCATCTCGTCCTTTCTCTTCCTCCTCGAACCCATCTGCAAAATTTTGTAGAAAAGATCAAAAACACCCAAAATTAAAGCAAATAAAAATTATAAAAGAAAAATAATTGCTTACCTTGGTCGTCAGAGACCACGGCTATCCCACCTATATCATGAAGAGGAGAACGAATGCAGGAACCCTAACCCCAATCCTAAATTAATGGACGGATCCAAACCCTATATTCGACCATGACAAACGAAGGTGTGAAAAAGGAAACCCTAGCTTGAAATTAAGGATTATAGGAGTCGAAGGATAAGAGGGGGAAATCCTGACTCGATCTAAAGAGGTGAGCAATTGAAGAAGACGAACATAGAGTTTGCAATGGATTCCAAAAAAGACGAATAGGTATGAAGTTGAAATGTAATAATAAAAAACTTGATGACTACCTATGCACCTTTTTCCTCCCCCTTGGCCCTCCTCAACACATCCACGTCTTTGAGCAGATTAAAGTCTAGCCCCCTTCTTCTTCAACTCATGGGCCCACTGTAGGAGGAGGAGCGAGTCGTCTCTCTCCCTACGGATGAAGGCGTTGCCGTTGCCATTGTCGCTGGACCTTTAGTGGACTACCCAGATGATGGCGAGGGAGAGGGAGGCGGAGGTGAGGTAGGGATCCATGAGCGACGACTGGAGGTGGGGGAGAAGAAGGTGGAGAGGAGGCCTGAGAGTGGGAGAGAAAGAGAGAGAGAAGAAGAAGAGGCCTGAGAGTAGGAGAGAGACAATGGGAGAATGAAGGAGCACGAGGGGAAGAAGGGTTTAAAAGTTTTAGTCAAACTGGGTTATCGCGCTCCTCCAGCGAAAAAATTGGCGCTATAATTTTTTTCAGGTTTTTACGGCATGTATTGTGTGTCTTCTTTGGTATAAATATATTATGGCGTTCAGTCCACGCCGTAAATGACATAAATACATGTAACATATTACATTTTGATTTTTTTACGACGTTCAGTATAATGCACGTCGTGAATCAACTATTTATGGCACACAATTTAAGTATGCCTTAATTTCTATGTCGTAAAAGGTCATTTTTCTTGTAGTGTATGTATCTTGGGTGTCTATAAGATTTTCCTCAAGAGACGACCTACATCTCTTTCCATACACTCTAGGTAAGTTCTTTTAAAGAGTCTTTGGCATGAAGCATTTTGCTTCCTTACGGTGCTACACCGCTATGACATAGCCCAAAGCCGAGAACCTGTCTTATGTGGTGTCATACCACCTGTAGCATGAGGCCCAGCCTCTTAGTAGTGACAAACTACCCAACATGAAGCCTTTCACTTCCTTGCGGTGTTACGCCGTCGTGACATGGCTTACAAAGCCGGGGTCCTGTCTCATGTGGTGTCACCCACTATAACATGAGGCCCAGCCTCTTTGTAGTGCTGCCTACCACTCTTCATTATACAGCATTAGGCTCTCTTGCCTATGTACGGTGCTACGCCACTGTGACTTGGCCCGAAGTCGAGGCTTTGCCCTCACAAGGTACCTCATGTGGTGTCACCTCACTGTAGCATGGAGTACTACGCTCCTTTGTAGTCTTGTGCTACTCGTGCTTCCTGTAAAGCACGCCAGACATCCCAGATGCCTGAGAACTCATTAAGGCTTCTAAGCCATCCTCCCACACGACTTTGTTCTTTGTAAAGAACAATCAGTAGACAACAGTGGTTCTGGGTTCATAATCCCGCAACATCCCAAAGGATTTTGCCCACTGTTCCTGATATTCTTCCAGTCAATGGTCCTTCTTTGAACTAAAAGTTAGATGTCTAGTAGATTTCTCTTTGAACTAATAGCATAAAACTTTATAGTAGAATTGCAAAGACATAATATCAGAGCGTATTCAAGCCCATCTTACCTGTTATGTCTTCAACCAGCTGGCTCTTGAGACCTTTAGTGAACGGATCTGCCAGATTCTCCTGACTTCGAACATCCACTACGGCAATGACTCCTCTTTTAATAAGATTATTTACCGCCATGTGCCTTAGACGCACAGTCCTTTTCTTGCCATTGAAGAGGTCATTTGATGTCACTACTGCAGGCGTCTGGTTGTCACAGTATATCGGTACCGCCGGTATCTACGCACCAACCATTGGAAGATCATACATGAGCTCTCGAAGCCATTCTACTTCATCCGTTGCAGCCGCCAATGCATAGAACTCAGACTCCATAGAAGAGTGAGACAACACAGTCTGCTTCTTCGACTTCCACGATATAGCATGTCCACCCATGGAGAAAATATATCCTCCTGTGGACCTCTCACTCTCTACTTCTGAGCACCAGCTTGCATCGCTGAAGCTTTCCACTACTTTTAGATCTCCACTGTAGTGCAATGCATACTTCTGAGTCCTTATGAGGTATCTCATAACCCTCTTCACAACTTTCTAGTGCTCCACACCTGGATTGCTCGTGAACTGACTCAGCATCCCTACGGTAAAAGCTATGTCAGGCATTGTGGCAATAGATGCATGCATCAAACTCCCGATGACGCTAGAGTACTCCAACTGCCTGACGCTTTCCTTTGGATTTGGCTTCAGCTTCTTGTCACACCTATAAGGCATATCAATTCCTGGAAGATCTTGATACCCATAGCGTGTGAGCATCTTCTCAATATAATGAGACTGTGACAACGCCACTCCAGTTTTTGTCCGGATGATCTTTATCCCCAGGATAACATCAGCTTCCCCTAAGTCCTTCATGCTGAACTTAGATGAGAGAAACTTTTTTGTCTCAGTGACACTTGCTAAATCAGTACCCAAGATCAGCATGTCGTCCACGTACAGACAAACGACAACTCCTTTCCCATCAGCGAACTTTGTGTACACACACTTGTCCGTCTCGCTGACCTTGTAGCCGTTTGATCTTATAACTTTATCAAACTTCTCATGCCACATCTTGGGAGCTTGCTTCAGACCATACAGAATTTGTCTTCGAGGTCCTTGACAACGAATCCTTCTGGCTATTGCATGTAAATCTTTTCGGTCAATTCACCATTAAGGAAAGCGGTCTTAACATACATTTGATATATTACCAGCTTGTGAATTGTGCTCAGAGCAATCAACATCTTGATGGTCGTCATCCGCGCTACTGGAGCATATGTGTCAAAATAATCGATCCCCTGCTTCTGAGCAAACCCCTTGGCAACTAACCTTGCCTTGAACTTGTCAATAGTTCCATCGGCCTTCATCTTCTTCTTGAAGATCCACTTACATCCAATTGATTTTGCTCCTTCAGGCAGATCGACCAACACCCACGTGTTGTTGGAGGTTATCAAGTCGTACTCATCATTAATAGCCTCCTTCCAGAAGATAGTATATCTGGTCTTTATCGCCTCATCATAGGTAAGTGGATCTGCTTCCACATGATAGGTGACGAAATCCTCTTCGAAGTCCTTCTGTCTTCTCACTCGCTTAGATACAGGTTCTACGAGTTCTTGTTCAATAGTTGTTTCTGCAGCAACAATATCTTCTTGGACTACTTCTTTGTAAGAAACTTGAGCCTCCTGTGCACTCACATTGTTCTCCGGAATGTCCACGAGAACAATGTTCTTGTGCCTTGCAAATTTATCTTCAAAGAATTCCGTGTTGCGAGATTCAATGATATGATTTGACTCAATACCAAGGAACCTCCGAGCATCACTCTTATCAGCATGACTTAGGAATATAGTCTCCATAGTCCTTGTTTCCAGCTTCTGAATCTTCAAATCTGGAAGCTTCACATACGCCAGACACCCCCACACTCGAATGACATTCAAGTTGGATCTGACCTTGAACCAGAGTTCATGAGGAGTGACTTTCGAAGTTGCATGCGGCACTCTGTTCAATATGAACGTAGCCGTAAGTACTGCTTCACCCCAGAAACAATTTAGAGGACACGCAGCCAACAGCATTGAGTTCATCATCTTTGTTAACGTTCTGTTCTTCTTTTCTGCAACACCATTTGATTGAGGGGAGTACGGAGCAGTTGTCTCGTTGATGATTCCATGTTCTCTACAGAATAATGCAAATTCATGAGACCTATACTCTCTACCTTGATCACTTCTGAGTCTCTTGAGTTGTTGTCCGATTTGACGTTCAGCTTCAGCCTTGAAGTCCTTAAAACTTCTCAAACGCTTCATCTTTAGACTTGAGCAGATAAACGAACGCGTACTTTGAGAAGTTGTCGATGAAAGTAATGAAATACTTCATCCCGGCCATTGTGGAGAACTGTTTAAGTCACAGATATCTGAGTGCACCAACTACAGAAGATCTGTACTTCGGTTTACCCGCTTGAACCGTTTTCTTGTGATCTTCGTCTGTGCACTGACCTCACACTTCTCTAACTCCTTACCCCCACATTTGGAGATAAGCCCTAGACTAGACATCTTGTTTAATCTTTTATAATGAATGTCCTAATCTCTTATGCCACAACTCAAGAGAATAACCAGAAGAAGAAACTGCATTCACTATCTCCATAGGAGTTACAAGTTGAAGTTTGAACATCCCTTCGGTACAAAAAATCTTTCCGAAGTATATTCCTTTATAAGACACAACGACTTGACCAGCGTTAATGTCCATCCTCAAGCCTGCGTTGCATGACAGACTTTCCGAGACCAGGTTCTTGGCTATGGCCGTTACATGCTTCACTTCCTGAAGCGTCAGCGACTTCTCCGAAGTCAGTTGCAATACCACCGTCCTGATCTCGAGAACTTCAGTATGTGTCTGGTTCGCTACCATAACCTTCTCAGAGACAGGTTGGTACGTAGTGAACCACTCCTTCTTTGAGCAAACATGACATGAGGCCCTAGTGTCTATCCATCAGTCCGTGTCAATCCCAACTGAGTCAACCTGCGCAATTATAGCAACAAAGTTAGCCTCACCTTGCTCTTTTTGTTTTAGTTTTTCTTTGCAGTCCCTCTTCTAGTGGCCTTTCTTGCCACAGTTGAAACAAGTCCCTGATTCTTTTGACTTGGGCTTGAACTAAGCCGACTTCACCTTCAGATGGTGAACGTCTTTCTTCTTTTATTAGGGAGCCTTCTGCTTTCCTTTGGAATTTTCTTCATGTACCATGTTCGCCTTAGCCATCTGCTTGGACAAGGCGTCCACTTTGAGTTGAGCCCTTAACTCGTCTTCAACATGTATCCATTACAAGAGGCGTTCCAGATCCACTTCCATCTTTCTGCGGTGCATGTCACCGATGAAGTTGCTCCACCCAGGTGGGAGCCTGGCGACAATACCCCCGACGACAAAAGCATCGACCAAGGGCATGCCGTCATCCGCCAACTTCTGATGTAACTTGAGGAACTCCTTGACTTGAGGCAACATGGTTTTGTCATCCTCAAATCGTATCCTCCAGACCTTCTCGGTCATGTAGATTTTTTTTTGTTCTTATTTGCCTTGTAGAGATTCTCTACAGACTCCCCGACATCCTTTGCATTGATCTCTTGTTGTATGACTTCGCCAGAGAGTCCTCCATGGAGTTCTGGATCAACAACTTGCAGAGGTTGTTATCCCGTCTCCACTTCGACTGCAAAGCCGTGGCTTCAGCAACTCTTCGAGCATTTTCACCCTCTGGAATCAAAGGCTCAGGATTTGTCAACACATAGTCGACGCTCATGAGTTGAAGATTAAGGGTGACCTTTCTCTTCCAGACGTTGAAATGCTCTCCGTCAAACTTCTCAAGTTTAAAACTTGTATCGAGAATTTGTGCATAGTTGTTTTTCATCAGATCTGAATCTTGCTTTGATATTGTTATTCTCGAAACAGATCTTTTGATGGAAAATGGAGATCTCAAACTCTTATTTCCAGAGAGACGATAAATTCGTTCTCCTAAGAGAAAGATGAATACTCGTTCTCAACCGAAGTTATGCAACGTGTCACGATCCGCACCCACCGTGAGGGTACGAGTACGTAACAGCGCCCAGCCTACGTCGCAGTGTCGGCGGTAGAACACTGTTCTAGGTCATGAACTATAATTAACACAATATAGAATAATCTTCAACTAGAGGCTAATCATAGAAGGTACAACTCAATCACAACTAGAGATATAATATGGCACGATAAAATAGGTAAAGAAATCATCAACTGAGGTATAGCAGAATAAAATAACAAGTTAACAACTACTAGTCTCAACATCTCTAAATATACAACTCTGAAACAAGGACAACAGCTATACATGAAAAGAAACAGTCTAAGCTGTCTATACTATGCAAGGGGTATCATCCTCAGCAGCTGCCTGAACCTCCCCAGGGGTCCAGGTCGCGAGTGTCATCTAGGCAAGCTCCAAAGTAAGGGGTGCAGTATTCCTCATCATCCTCTGTAAAATTTTCAACAGGTCCAGTCAGGACGGGAGCAAGCACGATACATCTCACACAGATCATAACAGTTTAGAAAATATAAACATGCAAGAGAGTACGATACATGAAACTGAAAGAAAGTACATGATGTAAACAGAAAGAGAACTGTAATAGAAATATCTACTATAAGTAGAGAGCTACCAGTGACTAGTGATTTAGAGTACAAAGTCGACATGTGAACGACTTGATTTGCACATGGCTATACTAAAGACGCGTACATGGCTATACTACTTTGGAATTGTTCACATGACTATTTATACTCCCCTATACCCCAATCAATACACAAGGATCCAGACAAATTATGTTACGTACATGGTTTTCACATGAAGCCCATAAATGGGTGCACATAAAATATACATGAGAGCTCATACATGAGTGCACATGAAGTTCACATGGGGGCCCATAAATGGGTGCACATGAAATTCACATGAAGGCTCATAAATGAGTGCACATGAAGTATAGGTTATACATGAGATACATGGGAAACATGACCGATCATGAGAGCACATGAGAGTACACGAGCATGCATGAATGAGCATGAAGCACATGAGAAACATGAATAACATGAGAGCGAGGAATACATGATGTACATGAAACACATGACATGATGTATTCGATGCTCCCGAGGGGATAACATCTCAATGTAGGGATCCATATAGTACCACTCCGTGATAATATCGTGACAGCATCAAATAAGGTAAACTAGAGCAGGAATATAATTCTAAGCGAGTTATGAAATGATCAGAGAATGTACTCGCCTGGTATCTGAATGTCTGAAGTAAATGTACTGTCCGAGATGAGGTACCTGACTCCTAGTTAGAGCAACACAAGTCAAGATGTATACAGGGGATGATAAATGTAATCTACGATGCGTCTGTATGCTGTCTAGGTCAAACTAGACTAAAGTCAACACTTGGTCAACTCTAGTCAACCACACTGGTCAAACTAGTCAACTAGGTCAAGTCCTAGCCCAAACAAGTCTAACAAGTCTCACTAGACCTAACCAAGCCTACCCTAGAAAGCACACACCATACACAAGTCACACTAGTCTAACAATACACTAAACTTAAGTGTATACATTCATATGCATGGACTGATTAGTATAGGGGGCAGGGGACTGAAACATATTTATAAAACCAATATCAGGTTTGTCAAACAGTGAATATTTGTGTGTGTGTGTGTGTGAGAGAGAGAGTGTGTGTGATATACCCTCAAGTTGACAGTGTATACAACTAGTGTGGGTGATACAGAAAAATGCAGTACAATAAATATGAAAATTTAGTGCAATGTGATAGGTTTAGGCATTTAATTAGTGAATGATGTGTCAAGGGACAGTTAGGGAATAGGACCATTGCTTGTGTGTCTAGAGGTATCAACCTAGGCTTAGTTCTCAGGTTTTTGGTTTGTGTGTGTATCTCGAAAAACATGGGCTTCAATGCTCAGTTCATGGTTCCAGTTTTGTGTGTGTATGCTGGTGTCAAGTGCAACAAGTAATTGTTCTCAGTTATTTGCAAATGTGTATGTAGAGCTACATGAGAAAACATGGTGTGTATAATGTTACATTTCAGCATCCAGTTTAAGGGGTTTTCAGTCAAATAGGTTTAGGCTCAAACATTGCAAACCTGAACTTAAACTAACATGTAGAACCCAGCATTGCAATGCACCAGCCAACATACAAATTAAAGTTCTAAAATTGGAATGTGTGGGTGTGTGTATAGATGTCAGGGTATGTAGATAGGTTTTCAGTTGTTTGCAAATGTGTGTTGTGTAGAGCATATACATGTGTTTGTGTATAGATACATAGGTAATCAATGTGAATTTCTCAGAACAGTGTATGCCTAAAACAGTGGGTAGCAGTAGTGGGTGTGTGTGTGTTTCAAATATGTGTGGGTACAAGCTAACAGTGTGTGTATGCAGTGAACATACTCATGTGTGTGAGTGTAAACTCATGTTCCCAGGTTTAAGTTTCAACAGGGAGTGGGTGATCATGTGTGTGACTGAACTGTGGTTAATCTCAGGAAAACGGGTACCAGTGTAATAGCTTAGGAATTCAAAGGTAGTTCAAAATTAGTGGGGTGTCTAAATGTAATCAACATGTTCTCATACAACAATCAATTTGAAATCAAAACTCAAAACCCAATTTGTAAACCAAGCTATGAAACCAATCTCAGTTAGCTCTGAAAATCAAGGACGAGCAGTATAATAAGAAAATGAATTCGAAGTCCAATTTCAATTGAAAAACCCAAAGCCCAGTTCAGTTTATCACACCTCATTTCAAAACTTAGTTTTCAACATCAATCAAATATCAGGTTTCACATACTTGAATGCAGTATCGAAGAGTATCAGTAAACTGACAATTTCAGTCCCAATCCAATTTCGAATACCAAACCAAAATAAAAAACCCAGATTTGTTCTTTCAGAGGTGAGTTACACGTGTACAAGTGTCGAGGGGGTGACCACGTGTCCAAACAAATGGACACGAAGTGTCCAAATTGTTCAAAACAGGGTGCATCAGTCAGTGAGTACAGACAGGCTCGTACAGCGTGTCCAGGCTCTTGTGGACACGACATGTGACACCAAGGACCTCATGCACATGTCCACGTGTTCGCCCAACATAGGGCTACACGTGTGTCACCCTGCTCCGTGTCCACAAGGGTCATGTCAAGAGTTTTTGGGGCCACAACAGAGCCAAAACTGTGCATGCGTGTGACAGTGTAAGACCCGTGCACACGTGTTTTCGTATCCGACAAGAAATGATGTGTCCTGAAACTCGAGGAGTGGCATGTCAGCGTGTGCCCCCTTCTCCATGCCAAGTGGCAGCCCACCACGTGGCGCGTGCAGCGAGCACGAGGGGTGCATGAGCAGGGGACTGTGTACGTGCACCGTACAGTGAGTTTGTGTCCAATTTGGACACGGACACGGACACGACTCGAATCCGTGCTCAGTCTACATGAATTATAATATACACATATAGATCTGTCATTCCATGCAATTTGTTCCACAAAAATCAGAAATAAAATCCTCATAGACATTTCATCAAACACATGCACACATATCATGATACGTGTCCGATACAGACACCAAACGGACACGAATCAACACAAAACTAATACCTACGGCTAGAGGACACCTAGGGCTTCCTATCCATGCAAAGAAAACAAAATTTGGTGGAGGAAATAGGGATTTACCTATATGTGCAATTTGTAAGAAAAAAATCTCAAATGGGGGGTGTTCTTCTTGATGGCCAAATGCTCCAAATTGTCTCCAAACCGTAGTTAACATCCATGAACAGTAAGGAACCTCAAATTAGAACACCATGGAAGAAGTTTGGATGAAAAAGGATTAATATTGAATAAAATATGGAGAAGTTTCAATAGAGGCTAACCTTGTTCTTGAGAAATGAAGAGATGGACAAAAAGAAGAGGCAAGTGGTTTGGGAGGGACTTTATAGGCCCATGCCCTAGTGTGGCCGGCCAAGAATATTAGGGTTAGGGTTTTTGGGATTTGATCTAGGGCTATCATTCCTCCTAGTCAAATCAAGGGCCTACAACCTAGGTTCCACACATGACTTAAATGCAACCTAGTTAACTCTGACTATCATGACTAAATCAAAATTAATCAATACTAACCATCACTAACCATGGCTAGCTAAGTCTAGGTATGACTAATCTAGGTTAGGTCAATCTAGGTTAGGCTAAACACAACACAAGGCAATCAATTAAATGATTAAAATCACACCATCCCATTAATTGTATTAAATTCCAAATAAATATATAATTAATTCAATTAATTGAAAAAGACCAAAATACCCTCAAGCTAAAAATAATGAAGTATCCTAATCACATGGCTAGGCTCTAGGGTAGACAGTTTCTACGGTTTCACTAGCAAAACAACAAAATCACAAGTCATAATATTTATTAGTTTTAAAATGATTAAAAATTACTAAAAATCATATTATTATTTAAATATCATAATTAAATAAATTAAATTTTTTTTTTAAAATTATCCTCATTTTAGAAACTGGGTGTTACAAGTCTACCTACCTTAGAAAAATTTCGTCCTCGAAATTTAAGATGGTAGTAGTCCTTCTAGGTCAAACATAGTCAAGGGTCAATCACTAGTCAATTTGTCAACATCCAAGTACTTGGTCATCAACTGGTCAACTTCTTAGGGTTTTACCTATGCTAGCTATCTAGGTGTTGGCAACTAGAGATTAGCAAAAGAAAAACTCTAAAATAGACTAACTCTTAACCTCCCAATCTTATCAAGTCACCCATAACTAAATACCCATAATCTAAGCACACAATTCCAATACCATATATACATAAGCTCAAGAACAACAAACCATTATATATATCGTAGGTATATCATCTATATATCCATATATATATAACTGATCATCAAGGGTTAAAGTAGACTAAACTTATAAGGAACTGAACAAATGCTCAGAATTTAGGCTAAGGATGAATGGTCTGAAACATCAATGTAGGCAAAAGGAATGATGCTAAGGAGACTGAATTTATAAAAAAAGGACATGACATCTAGTGAAGGGTCTGCACACTGCCTATAAGGGTTGATCTATCATGCCTGAACATCACAAGGAGAACTTAACTAAATAGAAAACTGAACCAATATAGGATAAACAACATGTCTACAATCCTATACAACAATGGCTTATAGATACCAACCAACCCATATCCCATATGCCAATACCATCTGCAATCTATCTATATATATAGACCTCTCAGTCTTAGGTGAACTACAACTATACTCAAGGACAGGCTCTGGTCATGGGTGCCTCACTGGAAAAAGGTAAGAAAAATAATAACAATCATCAAGGCTGTAAGGCATACTAACATCCTATATGTAAACTGGTTGGTATTATAAATAACAGGGAAATCATCTACAATGGGTTACTATTCTAATACCACTACTAACTATCATCTCTAGGGTACAGACACTCTACAAGTCGTCATATCATTGCACTATGAAGATCTACCCATGAATAAGTTCTACAACTAAAATATCCCTACTCCTAAGTTATTTATAACAACAGAAGGGTATGATGTTTAAAACCTTCTCAAGATACAATCTGTTAATCATATGCGTCTGTCCAAAATCATGTTGTCCAGAGTCTTCATCATGCTAGTGAGCAAGGCTACGATAATCACAGATTCCTTGACTAAGGTACATACCTCTAGGTTCATGGTATTTAAAATTTTTGCATTGCCGCTTGCGACGGCAAAAACCTTAAATTTCTATACCCGAGAAATACATCCAAAATCTGACTACATATCCTCACTATGCCAACTAACACGACTATCGAAGATTCTAGATCCCATAACTGAGGTGACTTAGCCCATATGATTTTTTTCAAAGAAAAACAAACATAACAAAAGAGCAATATGACAAAATTAATCAATCAACAAGGAACAGATGGAATCGGATTTCAAGGTAGTTATAAAAGACAATTGTAGGAATAGAATCGAGAAGAACGGAACTTGCAGCAAGATCTCCAATGGTCTGTGCATCATCGACTGTCCTGACGATAGCTCGCCCTTGCTGGTTTCCCCTGGTCTACTGCTGATGCTGTATGAACCGCTGCTGCTGAGGGAAATCAGGAATGACGGAAGAAATTCTCTGTACAGACAGAGGTGTACCTCCAATGTAGCAGAAACGCCAACCTGAGTCGGCACAACAGGAGCTGCGGTCTCGAGGCCCTGATGAACAGGACGAGAGGTGGCCAGCCTCTCGATAGTATTCCCCGGACAGGAGCAATGGGATCGTGTCTTCATAACCATCATGAAGACAGATCAAAACAAGAAGCAATTTTTGAGAATGAAGCAAAAATTCAAAGGAGGACAATTTATATTCAAGGGAAGTCAATAAACAACAATTTAGATAAAGGAATCTGATTAAGAGTTTTTCTAGTGTGACTGAGTACCCTCAAAATTTCTAAATCCTTCTGCAGGCTGTAGTGATACTCTAGTTCGAATACCACTACATAAACTCGACCTGCATGGGCCACAACTAAAAACGTGTCACGACCCGCACCCACCGTGAGGATACGAGTACGTAATAGCGCCCAGCCTACGCCGTAGTATCGGCGGTAGAACACTGTTCTAGGTCATGAACTATAACTAACACAATACAGAATAATCTCCAACTGGAGGCTAATTGTTACGACCCGTACCCGCTTTTCAGACGCAAGCTCGTGAGCAAGCCAGCTACGTATCAAACGGACTCCAGCCCGACTCGAATACGTAAACGCTGTCAAGGCTAGGGTATACTGCCAAATCATGGCAAAAAAATCTATATCTCAATCCACAATAAGAATAATAAACATGAATGAACACTATGGGTCGTGGTCTGCAGCCCACTAGCATAAATGTTCGATAAAACTCTAAAGGAAATAACAAGGGTCTAAAACTGAATCAAGAAACAGGATATCTCATGATAAGGTATGAAAGCACGAGCGGATAATAAACACGATAATGATACCTGAATCCCGCAAGAATTGCAGATCCTCCGCCATCCAGGACTACTAGCTAACTCCATGCAATCGCTAAACCTGAAGAGATCATCAGGTCCTCAGAGTACATAGCAAGATACATAATATACATGCCTATCTAAAAGTTTTATCATGCGCAAGAAATAAACAAGAAAGAACAAGGACAAGACAAATGACTACAAACACGAACACGAACACGAACACGAATACGAACACACGAACACTAGAACAACTACGTATAAATGAACTGCCGGATGAACGATACATGAGATCAATGAAAGAAACCAAACCATCGTCCCGAGTGTGGACTCTCTGGTTTGAACTAAGCAATAACCCTCGTCCCGAGTGTGGACTCTCTGGTTAGCTCACGGCAAGGCACCCTCGTCCCGTGTGTGGACTCTCTGGTACAATTGGTCAACCCTCGTCCCGAGTGTGGACTCTCTGGTGACAGTGATCACGACAAACACCCTCGTCCCGAGTGTGGACTCTCTGGTGTATAGAAGCATGGAAAATATTGCTTTTAGTCCCACATCGGAAAGGAGAAGAAGAAAGGGCTTACTCCATTCTATAAATAGAGCCCCCTTACCTCCTTTGAAAAGGGCACCGACTTCTCTTCCCTCCCTCCAAACTTGGACTCTTCCTATTATGCACCTTCGGGTGCTAAGTCAAAGAAGTCCAGGGCAGCACGGGCTCATCGAGCTCAGTCAGCTGTCCCAACCTCTGACCATCAAGAGCGTCCCGCTAAGCGGGCCTCTGATGGAAAGTTGTACAGAACTGTCCGTGTCCAGCCCCCGGCAGCAAACGGACAGAGTGGTTCTCAAGAGTCTCCCAACAAAGATCGAGGGCAAGTATTTTCACTAGGCCCACATCGGGGAGCAAATATGATACCTACGCACTCGTATACTTGGGATACCCGGGCCCACAAAGCGAGTGCACAGGTTGATCGAGACATTCCTCATGCGAGTCATGAGACGTCCTTCATGCGGCTCGGTCATGAAACATTTCTCATGCGGCTCGGTCATGAGACGTCCTTCATGTGGCTCGGCTATGAGACGTCTCTCATGCGGCTCGGTCATGGGACATTCCTCATGCAGCTCGGTCATGAGACGTCCTTCATACGGCTCGGTCATGAAACATTCTTCATGCGGCACAGAACCCAGGAAGCTTCATGCGGCTCAAAATTCCTGGAAGCTTTATGCGGCCCAGATACAACATGCGGCTCAAAAGCTCGAAGAGTCTTATGCGGCTCGAATAGTTCCATGCGGCCCAGAAAGAAGCCACGTGGCCTTCAACAGTTACTCTCTACATTCGGCCGCATTTAATGCCCCGACGACTGCTTTGACAAATGACAGCTCTGACATAAAGACGCAATGATGACCAGCAAAAATCAGCCATATGCGGCCCACCGAGAGCCCAGTCCCTGCGGCTCAACACAACGCTGTCTTATGCGGCTCGCAGAGACTATGCATATGCGGCTCATTGAGAGTTCATCCCCTGCGGCTCAATAAAGCATTGTCCTATGCAGCTCACGAAGATTATCTCCCTGCGGTTCAAGTGTTGCCTATCCTATGCGGCTCTGGCAGGACCCACAATTAAAATACGTGGCATCAGATCAATCAAGGATTCAACCAAATCTCAACAAATATATTTGACATCATCATCATAATTACTGAGATCAAGGCATATCATTTATCATCAAGCCAATGGGACACGTGGCGAGCAATCGGGCATTGGTATAATCAATCATGAAGATTTAAAGCAATCATCATTAATTACTCACAAGATTCGGTGCTATCCTCATTAATGGCCGAGATTCATTGTAATCAGGATTAAGGGTTCAGATAGATTGAAGGAGCGTCGACATTCCAAACAAATGATCATTAGCAAACCCTAATGATCATACCCCACTCTTATAAATAGCCAGCATCATTTCTTTGCACAAGGGTCGGAAACAAAAGAATAAAAAAATAAGAAGAGAGAGATCTACACAGAGAGAGCTTTCCCTTTTCTTGATAATCACAGAGAGAGAGAAGTCAGGAGAGCAACCCGAGGAGAGTAAGGAGAGCCTTTCTTCGTCAACGCCGAGCAGATCTTCCCCGAGCCAAGGCTGCATACCGATCGTCCAAGGAGTAAGGCAGAGCGGCCGTCGCTTTCCCGAGCCTCTATCGTCACCCCCCAGAATCAAAAATAAACAATCGTACTTAGTCTGCTGTACCTAGGTTTTCGTCCCTAGGCTTTCTTTGTACGAGCGAGTTTGTATTGTGAGTCTAAGTTCAGTCCTCCGATAATTGTTCTGTTCTTTTACAATCAATGGCAAACACGATGGCGACTCTGCTGGGGATTAACTTCTCCACGGCTGAGGAGTTGGTGACGCAATCGGATGCAGCCAAACTTGGCTCTACACAACAGAAGATGGTCGTACGCTTCGACCAACAGGCATTCGAAGATATGCTCTCTGAAGGTAGCACTGGCCCGGTCCAGAAGCGCACCCGCACCATAAAGGCTCGCAAAGAGTGGAGGCCAAAATCATTTGCTCCTCCGCAAGCCCTTGATGGGGTGCTCTCTATTGCTCAAGATGGCGAGAAAGACTCCCATACGGCCCCACTTCAGACCGTAGACAACTCTGCTGTCCCCAAGTCCGGCAGAAGAAAACACTATGATGCTGGACTTGCAGGGGCAAAGAGGAACTCTACGCGATCCGATCCGCAGAAGAGTATTAGCCGCAGGGAGAAAGCCCATACGGCTACAACCGCCGACCGCATAAAGAAAACTCATGCGGCCACATCTGTCAGCCGCATAACTTATGCGGCTACAGTTGCCAACCGCACGGATGAGACTCATACGGCTATTAAAGTCAATCGCTTGCAGAAAACCCATGCAGCCACAGATGCCAACCGCATGCGGTCAGCCTGCACGGTCGTGACTCCTAACCGCATAAAGACTCATCCTACAACAAAAGACAGCCACATGCAGACAGCCTGCACGGTACCCAATGCTAGCCGTATAGCATCCGTCCCACGCTTCTCTCGATCAGTCTTCGATCGGCTTTCATGCGGTCCTGACTCTGATCATTCTCTGGATGATAATCCAGACTCTGTGGTATTCGACTTAGACTCCTCCTATTACGCACCCACAAGTGCTAAAAGAAGGAAGTCTAGGGCAGCGCGGGCTCATCAAGTCCAGACGACTGCCCCAACCTCTGACTATCGGGGCGTCCTGCTGATTATCACGCGGGCCTCTGATGGAAAGTTGTATAAAACCACTCAAGTCCAGCCCTCGGCGGCAAACAGACAAAGTGGTTCCTCTGACCTGCGTGAGGTTATCCTCCACAAACGCAAGGAAAGAGAAGGAGCTTCGGGGTGTAAAGAGCCCTCACACGGACATCAATGCACCCAGATCATCGTCAACTGCTGTTGCAGCAACGCGGCGGTGACGGAAGACCGGCCATCCGTCTTCCAAAGACTACATCACCCGAGCTCAGAAGACGAGGCACCTCCTGTTGTCTCCTGTAAGTCCGCGCAGAAAGTTCTCGCCAAGGGAAGAGAAAAGAAAACGAGCATCTCCAGCCCAAAGGTGTCAACTACTGCAGCTAAGAAACCGTCGTCTAAAGGGTTATCCTCCACTCGAGTATTTCAACACACCCGTTCGAAGATGAAAACTGCTGCGGTAGGAAGTTCGTCATCTGCAACATTGGCGGTCGTCGGAACTGGGGGTAGCACTCCTCCAAACATCCACGACAATCCGACATTCCAGGAATACGGACTGGAGGAAGCAAATCCTCCGACGGATACAACAGATACCGACGTCCCCAAGGACATCCTAGACGAAGCAAGCTCCGAAGCCGGGGGTAGTGTTCCTTCCGAGTCTGAACCTGAAGAGAACATCCCCACATATCCTGATGATTTCTCGATACACGGGTACGACTCGGAGGGTACATCCTCCACCACTCCTTCCGTCACTCCTTATATGAAGACGGTGTTCATGACAGACAGCAATCAAGGCGGTTCCGGTGATCGCCAGCGCATCGACACTTTGGAGGCTATATTGCACGCCTTGGTCAAGTCTGTAGACGAGATCAAAGCGGCGCTTCCTAATCTGCAGGGGGGTGACACCTGGCCAGACAAGCACGGGTCCCCCAATCAACGTAGATTCAAATTCGGCGGCACCGAACCCGGGCAATAATCCTTCCGAAGTAACGGCTCCGACTGCGACAGATGAGACCCGAGAAGTAAGAAGAGAAGTTCAAGAGCTCCGAGCCATGTTCCATGCCAGAAAAAACTCTCAAGACTTCAGAATACGACAACCATATCCTGCTGAATGGAGGGATGTTCCATTCCCACCAAGATATAAGCCGTTCAATATCAACCCCTATGATGGCAAGACCTCAGCAAGTCGGTACATCACTTACTTCGAGGTCACTACCGACCATCTGCCCCATGATGACGCTATCCTGACACGGTTATTCATTGGGGCATTGGAAGGAGTCGTCTTCGATTGGTACCGCAACCTGTCGGACAATTGCATCCATTCCTTCGCTGGCTTCAAACGCCTGTTCTTGGAGAGGTTCTATGAGGTAGGGCAGGACGTCACGATGTCTACCCTCATGGACGTCATTCAAGGAGAGAAAGAGCTGACGAGGAATTACATTGAGCGATTTCGTCAAACCGTAATGAAGTTACCATCTGGCAACCCGGACTCCTCCTTGATCGAAATTTGCCAAAAGAGACTACTCCCAACAATCAGTCTCTGGATGGGCGAGAGTCAATTCAAAGACTGGAAGGCTTTTATCATTAGTGCTACAAGTGCCGAAGAACGATTAAAGAAGGCTCGCCAACTGGGATTACATATCTCAGAGGAAGAGAACAAGAGCAAGCGTCCCAGCACCACCAACGACAATGAAGGTAGCCCCTCCAACAACCGGGACAACAGAGGCAAGCAGGCTATGGTGGCCGATACAGCCCAGAAGCCTGAGTCGCAACCTGCGGACAAATAATGGCCTCAAATCACTTACTTTTTTGAAGACGGTCACGTCAAGCCTATCTTGGACATGCTCATACAAGAAGATAGGATTCAGCTTCCTCCACCAAGACGGGAGCCTCGGCTGACTGATCTGGAGAACCCAAAGTTCTGCCATTACCACCGCTACGTCCACCATGCTACGCATGACTGCTACCAACTGAAACGATATATCCAAAACCCCATCGATTCGAACGCTCTGGCCATCGATTTCGAGGAGGTAACCGTAGCAGCCAACATGGTGTCCGTACAATTCGGCAGCTTCCCTCCAACAGAGACCCAGGACGGGGTTATACCCATCCCTCTGGCAACGATGGAGATTGCTAATCTCCCGCCTGCTCAAGCTGCTGGTCTAGTACCCCTCACCACCTCACGAGAGGAAATCATGTGGGTCCATCCGGACCTAGTCCACGAGGTAACTCAGTCCACTCCATCTTCTAAAAAGAAAAGTGGAAAAGTCAGATCCTGCCGTACCACCTCAGCAGATGAAGAGGAAGTCACGGCCGTTGTTACTCGATCCGGAGCACAATCTCAACCTGTGGCTGAAAACTCGACTGATGATCATCCGCCCATTACCACGGATGCTCCGGGACCGGCTCAGCCTTCGACGACTGACAAGCCTAGGCCGAAGGAGACTCGCTTCGACAAATCCCTCCGAAAGGAAACATCTCAGGGGCTGGAGAGGCCCTACAACTTCGACATCTTGGCACAATTGGCCAATACACCGGCCAAATTGTCCTTATATGAACTCCTGAGGCTCTCAAAGGATGTCCGCACAGCTTTGAGCGATGCACTTCAAAATACGGATGCGTACCTGGCTCAGGTCAACCTCACAGGAGAAAATCAGCCCGCAGACCTCCAAGACAGTGCCTGTACGAGAGCAATGCCCAACATCGTCTTCACTCCACAAGACATGCTCATCAAGACTAATCTACACGATCGTCCATTATACTACACAGGCTACATCGGCGACATAAAGGTGGACCGGATGCACATTGACCCTGGGTCTTCCATAAGCATCATTCCAAAAGGACTACTGCATCATCTTCGCATCCCGATGCATCGTCTGACACCTACAAGCACCGCCATCAGCGGTTTCAATTCGGGCAGGAGCTACCCTATTGGAAATATTCGTCTGAAGTGTCAAATTGGCGATCTCTAATCCGAAGTCACCTGCTACGTCATAGATACAGACACTTCTTACAACATCCTCTTGGGGCGCCCATGGATACACGATTATATGATCGTGCCTTCCACGCTACACCAGTACTTCAAATACGTCGACAAACACGGCTTCGTGAAGACAGAATTTGCTGATATCGATCCCTTCAAAGGGGTCAAATCTTACTACTCGGACTCCTGCTTATACGAAAAGTCGAAGAGGCACCTTGATGAAGGAGACGCACAAACTCATACCGAGACAACCACGGGATCAGAAGGACCCCTGATGATCCACCTCCAAGCTCACAAACCGGACAAGTCTGCACCCCTTACCGCCACTCTACGGAAGGACGCAATCAGCCTCTCAGCGCAGGAGGAGCAAAGGATAATCCGGCTGCCAAGGTCCGGCCAAGTGCCGAGACCCACAACAGGGCCACTGACAATCAGATTGTCGAGAGTCGGTCAACCCCAAATAGAGAAGCTCAATCCCTCCGATCGGCCACTGACGATACGCCTTCCCAAGAAGGGTCGTCACCCCGATGCAAGGTCTGACACTTCTAGTGAACCAGCCACTCCTTGCTCCACGTCAAGTGCCAAACTGGGGGTCGCTAGTCCGCCAACAACTCCACGATCTACTCCATCAACTGAACCCCTGATGATCAAGTTGCCCAAATCATCCCCTCAGTCTGCATTTACACATGGGGTGGCTGAAGAAGAGTTGGAGCTGGCCAAGTATGTGTCTGCTCACACTGAGACTTGCTCATGTTGCCCATCAACGACAACTTTCTAAAGAAGTATTACGTCCGAAACGACATCCAAAAAAAAAAATCCCTGATGATTGAGTTATGTACCCCCCGGTACCGCTGAACTCACATTCCGCCTCCAAATTTCCTAGATTGGTGAGTTATGTACCCCCCGGTACCGCTGAACTCACATCCACTCCAGATTATCTAGTCATGTACCCGCTGGTACCACTGAACTCACATCCACATTCTCTTCAGATCACCGAATCATGTACCTGCTGGTACCGCTGAACTCATATCCACAATATTCCAGATTTTTGAGTCATGTACCCTCTCGTACCGCTGAACTCACCTCCTCCTTCCATAAAAATCCCAAACTACCAAGTCATGTACCCGCTGGTACCTATGAACTTACACTTTGATTCCAAAATATATGGATTGTCGAGTTATGTACCCGCTGGTACCCCTGAACTTACATCCCGGTCACTCTTTTGGAAGAAAGTCATGTATAACCGTACCTCTGAACTTTTTTCCTGGAAGGGATCCTCCCTCATGATCCACTACCCGCACTCCCAGTGCACAAAAAGGGTAACAGATCCACAAATTTCCAAAACGGCCATGTCCTCATTACCTCTGAGTCGTTCCATTTCCGCCAAAAACAAATCACCCCTTTACATAGAACTTCCATGTCCTCATTACCTCTGAGTCGTTCTATGTACCCCTCTTCATTGAGCCCACTCCTGCCATGTCCTCATTACCTCTGAGTGGGAAGGCTCCGTCGAAGAAAACTTCATACTTGCCATGTCCTCATTACCTCTGAGTAAGTATGTCGATTCCCTTTCAACCTATTATTTGTACCCACAATCGGAGTACGCCAAAGATAATAGGTCCACAAATATCCTCCGTTGAGTTTTCTCCTACCATGTCCTCATTACCTCTGAGTAGGAAGATTCCGCGGTGAAACAAAAACCCTCATGCTTGCCATGTCCTCATTACCTCTGAGTAAGTATGTTGGTTCCTTTTCATCCTATTATCCGTATCCTAAGCCAGGGTACGCCAAGGATAATAGGCCCACAAATGTCCTCTGTTGACCATAAATGTCCTCTGTTGACCACAAACGTCCTCTGTTGACCACAAATGTCCGCTGTTGACCACGAATATCTTCCGTGAAGTCTCCCCTGCCATGTCCTCATTACCTCTGAGCAGGAAGATTCCACGGTAAAACCCTCATGCTTGCCATGTCCTCATAACCTCTGAGCAAATATGTTGGTTTCCTTTCATCCTATTATCCGTATCCTGAACCAGGGTACGCCAAGGATAATAGGTCCACAAATATCCCTTGCTAAGCTTCTTAGCATAAATCCACCATCTCACCATGCCCCGGGAGCCCAGCTGCTCTACGGCATTCTTTTTCCCAATACCGAGAGCACCCATGACCACTTTGCCATGGCTGTTCCAGATATCCTGACCAAACTTGTTATCCGTACCTAAAACCAAGGTACGCCCAGGGTAACAGGTCCACAAATAATCCCCCAGCAGGTCCAATTCCACAAACACCACAAGTACAAGAAAGAGAAGATGAGTTAAAACATGCTCATTTATTCAAAATTCAAAGTACTACATCATCTGGGATCACATCCCTTGACAAAAAGAAAAGAAAAATAGTGAAAGAAAACAGAAAACTGTTCACTGCTCCATGGTATTCTTTCGCCCGATACCAAGAACCTCCATATCCGCCTTACCGCGGAGTTGTCCTAGGTATCCCTATCAAACTTATTATCCGTACCTAAAACCAAGGTATGCCAAGGATAATAGGCCCACAAATGTCCTCTGCTGACCACAAATGCCGTACTAGGTCCCTTAGTACATCCACATCTTTTCTCATCATCACATGCTTTCGGAGCCCAGCTGTTCCATAGCATTCTTTCACCCAATGCATAGAACTTCCATGTTGATAGCACCTCTGAGTTGTTCTATGTATCCTCATTCGAGTTCGCTCCTACCATGTCCATATCACCTCTGAGTAGGAAAGCTCTACCATCAACCTTATATTTACCACGTCCATACCACCTCTGAGTAAATATGATGGTTCCCTCTCTCAACTTATTATCCGTACCTAAAACCAAGGTACGCCAAGGATGATAAGTCCACATAAAATCCCCAGCGGAAGTACCCAAACCTATCACGTCCATGCTACCTCTGATTGGATTGCCGCACCTAAACAAATCTACTTTTCATGCTTCTTATTCAAAGTGTTCCAAATTTGTAATTTGGAAACTTTGAAGGAGGTCCTGTAGAAGCATGGAAAATATTGCTTTTAGTCCCACATCGGAAAGGAGAAGAAGAAAGGGCTTACTCCATTCTATAAATAGAGCCCCCTTACCTCCTTTGAAAAGGGCACCGACTTCTCTTCCCTCCCTCCAAACTTGGACTCTTCCTATTACGCACCTTCGGGTGCTAAGTCAAAGAAGTCCAGGGCAGCACGGGCTCATCGAGCTCAGTCAGTTGTCCCAACCTCTGACCATCAAGAGCGTCCCGCTAAGCGGGCCTCTGATGGAAAGTTGTACAGAACTGTCCGTGTCCAGCCCCCGGCAGCAAACGGACAGAATGGTTCTCAAGAGTCCCCCAACAAAGATCGAGGGCAAGTATTTTTACTAGGCCCATATCGGGGAGCAAATATGATACCTACGCACTCGTATACTCGGGATACCCGGGCCCACAAAGCGAGTGCACAGATTGATCGAGACATTCCTCATGCGAGTCATGAGACGTCCTTCATGCGGCTCGGTCATGAGACATTCCTCATGCAGCTCGGTCATGAGACGTCCTTCATGTGGCTCGGCTATGAGACGTCTCTCATGCGGCTCGGTCATGGGACATTCCTCATGCAGCTCGGTCATGAGACGTCCTTCATACGGCTCGGTCATAAAATATTCTTCATGCGGCACAGAACCCAGGAAGCTTCATGCGGCTCAAAATTCCTGGAAGCTTTATGCGGCCCAGATACAACATGCGGCTCAAAAGCTCGAAGAGTCTTATGCGGCTCGGATAGTTCCATGCGGCCCAGAAAGAAGCCACGTGGCCTTCAACAGTTACTCTCTACATTCGGCCGCATTTAATGCCCCGACGACTGCTTTGACAAATGACAGCTCTGACATAAAGACGCAATGATGACCAGCAAAAATCAGCCATATGCGGCCCACCGAGAGCCCAGTCCCTGCGGCTCAACACAACGCTGTCTTATGCGGCTCGCAGAGACTGCATATGCGGCTCATTGAGAGTTCATCCCCTGCGGCTCAATAAAGCATTGTCCTATGCGGCTCACGAAGATTATCTCCCTGCGGTTCAAGTGTTGCCTATCCTATGCGGCTCTGGCAGGACCCACAATTAAAACACGTGGCATCGGATCAATCAAGGATTCAACCGAATCTCAACAAATATATTTGACATCATCATCATAATTACTGAGATCAAGGCATATCATTTATCATCAAGCCAATGGGACACGTGGCGAGCAATCGGGCATTGGTATAATCAATCATGAAGATTTAAAGCAATCAGCATTAATTACTCACAAGATTCGGTGCTATCCTCATTAATGGCCGAGATTCATTGTAATCAGGATTAAAGGTTCAGATAGATTGAAGGAGCGCCGACATTCCAAACAAATGATCATTAGCAAACCCTAATGATCATACCCCACTCTTATAAATAGCCAGCATCATTTCTTTGCACAAGGGTCGGCAACAAAAGAATAAAAAAATAAGAAGAGAGAGATCTACACAGAGAGAGCTCCCCCTTTTCTTGATAATCACAGAGAGAGAGAAGTCAGGAGAGCAACCCGAGGAGAGTAAGGAGAGCCTTTCTTCGTCAACGCCGAGCAGATCTTCCCCGAGCCAAGGCTGCATACCGATCGTCCAAGGAGTAAGGCAGAGCGGCCGTCGCTTTCCCGAGCCTCTATCGTCACCCCTCAGAATCAAAAATAAACAATCGTACTTAGTCTGCTGTACCTAGGTTTTCGTCCCTAGGCTTTCTTTGTATGAGCAAGTTTGTATTGTGAGTCTAAGTTCAGTCCTCCGATAATTATTCTGTTCTTTTACAATCAATGGCAAACATGGTGCACCAAACAATTCTCGTCCCGAGTGTGGACTCTCTGGTTGTGTAAAACGATAATCATGGCTATGGCAGTTCACTACATGCACTCGTTCTAAGACACGACTCAAGCAAGGTACTGACGAAAACTCCAAATGTGAAACATAAGGCCAAAACATGAACATGGCTATAAACAATAAAAACAACTCTACAGAAAATAACACGAAAAGCACATGTCTATATATGATCCAAGACAGAAAAATGAAAGGAACTGCATGTAAGTAAAACTGTAGAGGAAGGTAATGTATACTTCCATGTGTTCCTGAGCTGCAGATATAGGTTACAATGCGTAACAGTGTCCAAGTAGCCTGTTTAAGAATTTATAATATGAGTAAGACGATTGTAAACCATGATAAATTACCTACTAGTCTCTAGTCCTATTTCCAGACCAAGTTGGGTTTTATAGCCTGTTACTATTCTAGGGTACTCCTAATTTTTAGTGGAATGCATCACTTCCTTCATGTCTACCCATATACACTCATATGTACATTCCTATTCTTATTGTATTAATCAAGAGACCCATATTCCTTCTAGGAAGGCTGACTGGTACATTGTAACAACTAATACCTGGGTGAAATCTTGGGACAATAGAACTAAACCCTGGGGTATTCATGTGAAGGGGGAAAAACTGATATTACCTATTGTAAAATAGGCCCTGTGTTAGTCTAAACACTGATACAAACTAATACCTTACCTGCTTCATATAACAGCAGTATCTATTATTGCTATTTCACTAACTATACCCTTTTTTCCAGACTGAAAGGGCATGTACTATAATCCTACTTTCTATGTTGTCTAATGCAAATGTAGTATGGACTGAAGCATGAGGAACATGGCACTTAATGTTCTATTTTCCCCAGTACAAGGGCATGCCCGAAGCCTACACTCCCTTATCAGCTAACCACTCCCCCTGTACCCGAGACATCTGGCTCTCCTGTACCTGATTTGATGCACCACCTTATTCAACTGATACTAAAAATCCCATGGAACTGTTACAAATTACTATATCCTGTGACTGATTCCAAAGGGGAACTAAGAACCCAATGAATGAATTACCTAACAACCCATTCACTAAAGCATTCAAGTATGGACTGAAACCAGGTATGGAAATGGTTGAACCTATACTACTAAACCTGGATAATGGTTGAAGTTAATGAATCATTTGAATGTAATCAAGCCTTCACCAATCTCTGGGAATGCCCCCAATTCATGGTAGCCCCTTGCTGCTAACACTACTTGTTTTCTCTAAAACACACACATATTTTCTACCACAAGGTTCACACCCTTACTATGGCCCTGTTTGGTCAGCCCCTCTTTATACAATAGCTAAATAGACATCCAAGGCATTATGACTGATCTGCATCAACCAATTAACTGATATGGGTTCACCTAGGACTGATGCTATTCTCAGGTTTGCCCTGTCCTGTTTTTATAAATGTACTAACTCTCTTATCTTCTCTAACTGAAAATGCCCTGCTCCCATAGCAGTTTGTGAATAAATGAACCATTATTGGGCCTAATGTTTCCATGTGAACTCTTTAAGAGCATACACCTATGTACTAGGACACCCACACGTCAGTATAAGTAGGTTACTGGAAAATCCTTGTGTGATTATTAATTTGATACCAGATAGTACATATGTCATTAGCCATGGGATATAAGGAAATCCAATCATAGCAGGACAGAATGTACATGACATTCAAATAACAGGTCAACTAGGTGTAGGATAACTGTTCAGTTGGACATGACCAATGCATGAGGACTTAACAACAAGTAGTTAATATGGGTTACTCCTCCTCCATAGAACTGGACATGGAACATCCCATCTTGTATAAAGTCTACACCATATGTGGAAGGACAGAGGATTGTTACATGTATTTGACTGATACCAACTTCCTGGAATGATACAACAACTAAGAGAGGACTAACAACTAAGAGTGGTCTGTTCAACCCTTCTCGCAGCAACACAAGGCTGGACCCCTATCAAGCATATCAGTCTCAGTTATACACTCAGTTCAATTTCATTGGACTGAAATACCCAAGTAATTGGCTGCTGTGATATATCAGGTTTCACTATTGCACAAAGAGGTTTGGAATTAAACCTCAACAGTCCTTAGCTTGTACCACTCAAAGGCTAACCTACTGCACCAATCCTAACAAAACCTTAGGACTGGTATAGGCTTGTACCTCCTGTAGCCTTCAGGTTCCTAGAGTTCAACCCCATGTCTACTCCAAAGTCGTTACTCTAGTGGTTAGGCATATACTAGGGTGCCTTGCGTGTACTGATACTAGGTCACATTAAGCCCAGTGCCAAATGTACAACTGCCTGGACAAGAAGTCCTTAATCCAGGGTCCCCTGTGGATTATAATAGGATGTACCAACCCTGAAATCCTGGAGACCCGGCATGGTTGCTTTCCCAAATCTGGTACTCGAGTTTTGATGTGCCAGGTGATGGTGTCAGGTCTAGTCTAACACTGGTTGTTAGGTGTAGTGCTACTGGTGTCCCAATCCCTGCTTGATATCCTTTATTCCTATTTTACTTATGCTCCTGCCTATGACTAACTACTAATACTCTCTTAATGTCTACTGCAACTTTCTATTTACAGTTAGCTAATGTGTGAGAAAAGAGACATTAGACACTTGGGTTTCTGATACACTATTTTCCTTATTTGTGGTATCCGAGTGTCAATAACCTGCTACAACAATCTCCCCTCTCCCTAACTGTTATACCATATATTAAGTGTTTCCTCCTAACTTTGATTTCCTACAGGTGAAATCAACCCCTGTAAAAGATTTTTTCATAGTCTCGAGTCTTAACCCAGGTAGGTAGATACCAATTCTAAGTTCTCTATGATTCCTCATCCTGCAACCATTCTCTATACAACCTGGCCTGTCTCATATGTGTCCTACATAGCGATTAACTCAAATGCCTAGCAACTGCACATAAATTCTTCTTAATAACAGGAGATCGTAGTGTAAAAATTACCTATTGGGAACGGTGTCTCGACTGTTCTTCGGTTCTTCCTCGATCTCTCTCTCGTGGTGGAAAAAAAATAGGGTTTGTAGATGATAAGAGAGAGTCGGCTGGCCCTTCTAATATATATACGTGGGTGTTGGTTTATGGAAGGAGATAGAGAGATTTGATTTGAAATCGGATTTGAGATGTGAGGGCTTGGGATCGAGATTCAAACAGATTAGGAGGAATCGTTTTTGAATGGGTTTAAAAATTCAAATGTAGGGTTTACTCATGGTCGGCCACAACAGTTTAAAATTTGGTGTGAGTATCCTGAGTTTAAAACAAAAGGAATTTGAATTAATGACAATTATATTATAGCCCCTGCCAACTTTTATAATACCAATTGGTCCCTCATATAGTATATAAATAAACCAATATAACACATAACAATGTATGTGACAGTTAAATGATAAAATAAAATATATAAAAAAATACGCGAGGATAAAATTTGGTCATGGGGTTGACAACTCTACCCCCTTAAACAAATTTCGTCCTCGAAATTTAAGGGGCTACGATCTACTAGATTAAATAATCTAGAATAAGTTGCTATGACAGAAATTCAATCAGAATCTAACATAGCCTATCTATAATACTGCCGATGTCTACTGAAGGTTCTCGCCAGCTGCTTCCTGTGGTGTTGTCGAATCCTCCGTGTTCATTGCGAAAGCTTGTCCTCCTTGTGCGGCTAGTGGTGGTGGGGCAGTCGCATGTTTCTTTGGGCAATCTCAAGATAGATGCTGGTTGGATCCACAAGTATAGCACAACCCTAACCATCTAGGACAGTCTTCTTGGACGTGGCCTCTCTTCTTACAATACTGGCAGGTGGGAGCATATTGAGCTTGTTGTGGGGCTGCTCGACTGGTGGCAATGGCTAGACGAATCTCGTAAGATAGTCCCTTCCTGAATCGTCGCGTCTTGTCTTCAGGGGTGCTAACCAAACTCTCTGCGAAGCGGCTGAGGCGAGAGAACCCTGATGAATTCTAGACAACACGATCATTCGTCACCCTGAAATAGGAAGGGACGAGAATCAAGGGTATGAAAAGGCAATGGAGAATAATCGAGAACAAAAATAAAATTTCAAGGACGTAGAGAAGTTTCTAGGAAGATTTTCAAGGCAGTGTGGATTGAGATTTCTAAGGTTTAGTCATAGTCGCAGGCTCGTATCGGTACAGTTACGTAACCGATACGATATGCTCTGACCTGCATGGGCCACAAAAAAACTTGTCACGATCCGCACCCGCTTTTCAGACGCAAGCTCGTGAGCAAGCCAGCTACGTATCGAACGGACTCCAGCCCGACTCGAATACGTAAACGCTGTCAAGGCTAGGATATACTGCCAAATCATGGCAAACAAATCTACATCTTAATCCACAATAAGAATAATAAACATGAATAAACACTATGGGTCGTGGTCTGCAGCCCACTATCATAAATGTCCGATAAAACTCTAAAAGAAATAACAAGTGTCTAAAACTGAATCAAGAAATCGGATATCTCATGATAAGGTATGAAAGCACGAGCGGATAATAAACACGATAATGATACCTGAATCCCGCAAGAATCACAGATCATCCGCCATCCAGGACTACTAGCTAACTCCATGCAATTGCTAAACCTGAAGAGATCATCAGGTCCTCAGAGGACATAGAAAGATACATAATATACATGCCTATCTAACAGTTTTATCATGCACAAGAAATAAACAAGAAAGAACAAGGACAAGACAAATGACTACGAACACGAACACGAATACGAACACACGAACACTAGAACAACTATGTATAAATGAACTGCCAGATGAATGATACATGAGATCAATGGAAGAAACCAAACCCTCGTCCCGAGTGTGGACTCACTGGTTTGAACTAAGCACTAACCCTCGTCCCGAGTGTGGACTCTCTGGTTAGCTCACGGCAAGGCACCATCGTCCCGTGTGTGGACTCTCTGGTACAATTGGTCTACCCTCGTCCCGAGTGTGGACTCTCTGGTGCTAATGATCACGACAAACACCCTCGTCCCGAGTGTGGACTCTCTGGTGCACCAAACAACCCTCGTCCCGAGTGTGGACTCTCTGGTTATGTAAAACGATAATCAAGGCTATGGCAGTTCACTACACGTACTCGTTCTAAGACACGACTCAAGCAAGGTACTGATGAGAAACTCCAAATGTGAAATACAAGGCCAAAACATGAACATGGATATAAACAATAAAAATAACTCCACAGAAAATAACATGAAAAGCACATGTCCATATATGATCCAAGACAGAAAAATGAAAGGAACTGCATGTAAGTAAAACTGTCGAGAGCACAATAAAGAGCATTCATTGCCTTGGCATCTCGACTTGCAAGCTTCTTGAGGTTTTCAGAGAGAGTGTCCCGAAGGGTGTCAGAAGCAATATCCTCAATAGCTCTGGAAGGAGTAGGAAGACCATTTATCACACAATCCCATAAGTCAAAATCTATGGACTTTAGATAAATGCTCATCCTAATCTTCCAGTAGTTGTAGTTGGTACCATCAAATAGGGGAAGCCTATTTGTAGAGTGCCCCTCATTGTGAAACGTGTTGATACTAGAGTTAGAGGCCATGGATCACTCAAGGGTGTAAATCCAAATCAAGAGAACAAAGCTCTGATACAAATTGTAGAACCCTAGGGGGGGTTGAATAGGGTAATTAAAAATTAACTACAACAATTGATGCAATAAAGACAATTGAAAGTAAAGAGTAGAAAGATCAAACGCAAGGATGTATCCTGGTATCCTCTTTTGAGGCAGTCCAGTCCCGGAACTCTCTCCGGCTTTAATCCACTATTTATGCAAATAGTACACACGAGTTTGGATCCGCAGAACTTGCCAACTTTAACACGAGTTTGGATCCGAAGACTCGCCAACTTCTACACACGAGTTTTCTTACGAAGGCTCGCCAACCTCAAACAAAAGAGAAGAGAACTTGTTGATCTTCTAACACGTGAAGATCGAAATTTACAACTTGCAAATACTCTAGCACTTGGGAAGGATGACAATTTGAAAGCTTGGTGGAGTATTAATGGTGAAGCTCTTTTGTGGTTGAGAAAATTTAAAGCTTGTAAGAGACGGTCTTTAAGAGGAGAGAGTCAAACTCTTTTATACAAATCCAAAGTCATAAAGGCAAATCAGCCGTCAACTGGATTATCCGTCGGATTTCTGCAAAAATCCGTCGGATTATTCGATCAATAGTAACGGTCATAAAAAGAGCCGTTGGATGCATTAAATGCACTTGCCAGATGCCGTTGGATTTGAATTCAAAAGTTACAAACAAGTCAAGCGGATTATCCGTCGAATTTCAGCAAAAATCCGACGGATGATCCGAACACTACCTCACAGACTTGCTGTGAGAGAACCGGATTATCCGTCGGACTTCCGCGGATGTCCGTCGGATGATCCGAACTTTTGGCTTACTAACTTGCTGTGATCGAGCGGATTATCCGACAAATTTCTACGAAAGTCCGTCGGATTATCCGAAAATTGGCTCAAAGACTTGCTGTGAGCGATCGGATTATCCGGCAGATTTCTACTGCTGTGGCCGATCGGATTATCCACACAAGAAAAGGAGAAGGAGAAGACCAAAGAGAAGGAGAAGACTCTTGCTCTCAAAGCTTCAAAGTCTTACTCCAAGGAGAGCTCCGACGACAATGAGTCGGATGATGATGAAGAAATAGCTCTCACAGCTAAGCACTTCCGGAAATTCCTCAAATTCAACAAAGCCAATCGCTCCAGACGGGAAAATAAGAAAGATCCAGCGTGCTATCAATGTAGAAGACCCGGACATATCAAGCGGGACTGTCCGATGATAAGAAGAGATTCAAGCAAGTACGAGAAGCCAAGCAAAGGAAGCTCGTCCTCTAGAAAATTCGCCAACACTAGCATTTGGTGTGAGAGTGATGCTAGTGACTCCGACAATGACAAGGAATGCAAACATAATGCAAATGTTTGCCTCATGGCTACTGATGAGGTACTTGATGATCTTTCCTTAAACACTCTTACCTATGATGATTTGGAGAAAGCCATTCTTGAATTACACGAAGAACACAAAGGTATTCGAAATAAATACAAGAAATCTCTTAAAGAGGTTGAGGCTCTTCAACTTGAAGTAGAGAGGCTCTCAAGCATTATTATTGATGTGAAGGGAAAATCTCCTATTTCTGACACGGATGAAATAGAGTCTTTGCGACTCAAGTTTTAAGAATCTCTTGACACCATCAAGAAAAGGGATGATGAGATTCTATCCATGAGAAGCTCTTATGAATTTGCTATGCGCAAATGTCAAGATGCTAATAGAAGAGAATATGACACTTCTATTAAGTATAATGATCTTCTTACACGGAGTAAGAATGTAGGTAATAAGAATACCACTCACATGCATGCTCCAAGACACCCCCACACTCATCACAATGCTAGGCATAACTTTTACATGAACACTACACACAACTCCTTTTCTAACACAAGAAAAGGACCTTTTATTAAGAAGAACACCACACGTCATGCTTTTTACTATCATCATAACACTCATGGTAGAACTTCTCACACTAGAAACTCGTATATGCACAACACTAACACTTCTTCTTCTAAATCTTCTTTGATGTGCAATTATTGTGGTTTGGTCGGTCACACTTCCAATTTTTGTTATACAAGAAAACAAGTTGACATGAGAGTTCTTAAATGGGTTCCTAAGACTAACACTCATGGACCCATAAGATCATGGGTACCAAAATGTTCATCTTCAACTTATGTTGTAGGTGACGAATCCTTCTCATGCTAGAAGCAAGTGGATACTCGATAGCGGTTGTTCACGGCACATGACCGGTGATGATTCACTTTTTACAATGCTATCGATGAAGAAGGAAGGACACGTCTCCTTCGGTAACAATCTTAAAGGTTATATTATTGGAAATGGTAATATCGGCTCTTCTCCTTATCCTTGTATTAATAATGTATGTCTTGTTACTAATCTCAAGCATAATCTCCTTAGTATTAGCCATCTTACCGATAATGGCTATGATATCAAGTTTGTTAAACTCAAATGCTACATTACCGATAGTTCTAATGGAACTATTGTTTATGAAGGCATTAGAGAAAACAACATTTATGTTCTTTATCTTGTTGAAAGTACTAACAATGACAGATGCCTAGTTGCAAAGAACGATGAAAGTTTGCTTTGGCACATGAGGCTTGGACACGCCAACATGGACACCATCTCTCGCCTCGCCTCCAAGAAGCTTGTACGAGGTCTCCCAAGTATCCCATTCAAAAAGGATATGGTATGTGAAGAATGCGAGAAAAGTAAGTTGACCAAGTCATCCTTCAAGTCAATCAACTCTGTGAGTACTTCTAGACCCCTTCAACTTATCCATATGGATCTTTTTGGGCCTAGTAGAGTAGCTAGCCTTGGTGGCAAACTTTATGCTTTCGTTTTAGTTGATGATTTTTCGAGATTTACTTGGATTATTTTTCTTGTTTGCAAAAATGATACTTTTCGTGAATTTGTTGCTTTTTGTAAACGTGTTCAAAATGAGAAAGGTTTTTCTATCAATAAAATTAGGAGTGATCATGGAGGGAAATTTGATAATGTTGATTTCAAAAGATTTTGTGAAAAGAATGGTTTGGACATGATTTTGCTTGTCCACGTACTCCTCAACAAAATGGTGTTATGGAGAGAAAGAATAGAACCCTTGGCGATATGGCCCGGGTTATGTTAAACCAATATAAGCTCCCCCAATATTTTTGGGCGGAAGCCGTTAATACGGCATGTCATGTTATTAATAGGGTCTTGATTAGACCTATTTCTAAAATGACTCCTTATGAGCTTTAGTTTGACAAAATTCCCTCTATTGAATATTTCAAAGTTTTTGGTTGCAATTGTTTTATTTTGAATACCAAGGATAACCTAGGCAAGTTTGAAGAAAAAGCCTATGAAAGAATATTCCTTGGATACTCTACTCATAGTAAAGGTTTTCGTGTTTTTAACAAAAGAAGTCTTGTTGTCGAAGAGTCAATAAATGTCTCTTTTAATGAACTCAACTCTTCTACATTCTCCTCTTTCGAGGACATTGATGACATCTCGTTTGGGTTAGAGAACTCCTCTATTGAGGATCGTCCTTCTTCATCTAACAATGAAGTTGTGACCCCATCAAAAGAGTCTCCTCCTCTCGAGCCTCCTCAAAAGGATCTCCCAAAAGAATGGAGATTTGTCACCAATCATCCTAAGGAGCTTATCATTGGAGATCCTTCCTCAAGTGTTAGCACAAGATCCGCCACTCGTGATCTTTGTGCAAATGTGGCTTTTATCTCTCAAATAGAGCCTAAAAATGTTAATGATGCTTTTCTTGATGAGTTTTGGATGATAGCTATGCAAGAGGAGCTAAATCAATTTGAGCGTAGCAAGGTTTGGGAACTTGTCCCAAAACCTAGCAATCATCCCATTATTGGAATTAAATGGGTGTTTCGTAACAAACTTAATGAAGATGGGTTAGTGACTCATAACAAAGCCCGATTGGTTGCTCAAGGCTATAACCAAGAGGAAGGCATTGACTACGACGAAACCTATGCTCCGGTTGTACGTCTTGAATCCATTCGTATGCTTTGTGCTTTTGCTTGTTTTAATGACTTTAAGCTCTTTCAAATGGATGTTAAGAGTGCTTTTCTTAATGGTATTATTAAAGAGGAAGTTTATGTTAAACAACCTCCCAGCTTTGAAGATTTTCAATTTCCTAATCACGTGTTCAAACTTCACAAAGCCCTTTATGGCCTCAAACAAGCTCCTCGTGCTTGGTATGAGCGCCTTAGCTCCTTTCTTATCTCTCATAATTTTTCAAAGGGGAAAGTCGACACAACACTTTTCATCAAATCCCATGATGGCACACTTTTATTGGTTCAAATTTATGTCGATGACATTATTTTTGGTTCTACTAACAATACACTTTGCGTAGAATTTGCTAAAGTTATGCAGGAAGAATTTGAAATGAGCATGATGGGTGAACTTTCATTCTTTTTGGGCTTGCAAATCAAGCAAGGACCCAAAGGGACATTCATCAATCAAGCAAAATACACAAAAGATCTCCTCAAGCGCTTTGAACTTGACTCATCCAAATCAATGAGGACTCCTATGGCAACAATGATAAAAGCTTGACAACGATGAAGATGGCACTTCCGTCGACATTCGTAAGTATCGAGGTATGATCGGTAGTTTACTTTATCTTACTGCTAGCCGTCCCGACATTATGTTTAGTGTTTGTCTTTGTGCTCGATATCAAGCAAATCCCAAAGAGTCTCACTTATGTGCCGTAAAACGCATTTTTCGGTATCTCAAGGGCACCATTAACTTGGGGCTATGGTATCCAAAATCCTCATCCTTTGAGCTTCGTGGTTTCTCGGATGCAGATTTTGCCGGGTGCAAACTTGACCGAAAAAGCACTAGCGGCACATGTCACTTCTTGGGAAAATCCTTGATATCATAGTTTAGTAAGAAACAAAACTCTGTCGTGCTTTCTACCACCGAAGCTGAATACATAGCGGCAGGGTGTTGTTGTGCACAAATTCTTTGGATGACACAGACACTAGTAGATTATGGTATTTCTTCCTCATGCATCCCTATTAAATGTGATAATACTAGCTCCATTAATCTCACGAAGAATCCGATTTGTCACTCTCGCACTAAACACATTGAGATAAGACATCACTTTCTACGGGATCATCAACTGAAGGGTGATATTTGTCTTGAATTCATTGACACAACTCATCAACTTGCTGATATTTTTACCAAACCTCTCTCTGAAGATCGATTCACTTTTATTTGTCGAGAAATCGGGCTCCTCGATATCTCTATTTGAAACCTTTCTGTCGTCTCGGATTTTCCGGAGGATTTCTGCTCCAATCTGCCGAATTTTCCGTTCATTTCCAGCAGCTTTCTATGAACAAGTTCGGAAAAACCGACGGATTTTTGCGGAAATTCGATGGATTTTCTGCATTAATTGTTCTCCGCCAAACCCGGCCGCGAATGGCTATGGCATTTATTAGACATGACCCTACACCTACCCGCATTGAATTCGTTCTTATCTTCATCCGGATTGTCCGTCGAATTTCCGTACAAATCTGTCGAATTTTCCGGTTTTGCGGTACAGGCGCAATAAACGAAGCGTCGGCTGCATTCTCTTCACCTCCCCTCCTCTCTATCCGATCCTATTCCTCTCTATCCGTTCCCAACAATTACACTCCTTCATTAACACCTCTCCACCCACTATTTACTTCATCCCCTCTCCTTCCATCCCTCCATTCTTCTCCAAATAACTCTAAATCACTCTCTCTCTTCCTCCATGGCCTCTCACACCAAACGTCAATGCCATGACGGAAGCTCCTCGTCCACTCAGCCTCCTACCCTTGCTATGTTTGTTCCTCCTCCCACGCAAGGCCACAATGCTCTCATCCGGCTTCCCACTCCCGGGAATGGTTTTCGTTCTACCACAAAGCTCCTGTCTGCTCCGGGAAACCTATCTCGTGGCTCAACTTCAAGGACCACCGCGACTTCTTCCGCTTCTCCCGCATCGATGCCCTCCTTGAGCGTCAGGTCGACTTCTATCCACATGCTATCCGCATGTTCTTCTGCAATCTCGTTCCCGCCAAGGAAGGTCCGGAGTTCGAGACAAAGGTTGGTGGCGTAAAGATCACTGTCACTGCCGCTTCCTTGGCCACCATCCTTGGTCTCGATGAACGCAAGGTCCATCGTTCCCTTCCAGGCACCATCGACCACATCTCCTTCTCTCCTGACATGAGTTATGAAGAGTTCCTTTTTAACATCTGTGGGGGATCCCTTGTTCAGCGACTGGAGGACAAGGATCTGAGTCCCTTCTTCCATGACATGCATCGTATCCTGTGCCACACTCTCACCCCAAAGTCTGGGAATATGGACAGCCTGACTGCTGAGGAGCTCATCTGCATGTATTATCTGGTTGCCTGCCAATCCTTTTTCACTGTCCAAGTCCATCATCTACACCATGATGCTTATCAGGGAATCTCCTCATCGTTCCCTACTCTTCGGTATGTATATTACCATGATCCTTGAAGCAAATGGTGTTAACTTGACTCATTGCCCGGTTGGCGATCCTCGTCCCACTCCTCTTGCAAAATCCAAGGGATGTGGTCGTGCGGCTCCTGCTGTTGCCCCTACTACTGCTCCTGCTGCTGTTGCCGGTGGTCCTGCATCTCCTCCGGCGACTCTTCTCACTCATGACGTACGCCGCTACATTGATCGCAAGTTTGTCGATCTTTCTCTCTACCCATGAGCGTATTCAGGCCAACACTCGGGGACTCGGCACTCTTATCCACCATGGCTTTATGGACCAGGCGTACTACATTCAGCGTATGTTTGAGGAGCACACTCCCTTTCTCAACCCTAACACTCCTCATCCAGACTTTCCGGGGCCTCGCTTCACTGATCCTAACGTTTATGGCTTCATGTACCCGGATGGCATCGATCCTTATGGCGCCTTCACCTCTGCTACCGGGGATGATGAGGATCAGGAGGCCGGCCTATCTCATGCGCCTGACAGTTGATGATGCCTTGTTTTTAGTATTGTCTTGTGTGGTCCTTCGGGGACTTTTAGTATGTATTTTGTGTGGTCCTACGGTACTTTTAAAAATCTGTTTTTAGTTATGTGTTCAGTTGGGCTTTTATAGCCTCGTTGTTTGTACCCCTGCTTCCTTTCTATTACCTGAAAGTTTTAGTATGTTATTCTGATCAGTTATATGTTTCTGTCTTTTTCTGTCTTTTTCTCACCATCTTTGATTAACTGACAAAGGGGGAGAAATCATATTAAGGGGGAGATTCCTTATTACGGGGGAGCTATTTACTTTCTTTATTCTTATTATTTGTCAATTATCAAAATAGGGGAGTTTGTTGGCACATCGATTTTGATCATTGTTCACAATAACCCTTGTACGTCTTTTAGTTTGCACTTCTCATAGGCAAGAATAGAAGAAAGGATTCTCTGTTTCATGATGCTAATCAAAGATCATGGAGCTCTGCATCTCTCCTTTATCAGATTTGCCAAAGACTATGAAGCAGCTTGGAGACTACAAAGAAGACAGTTTTTCTCCTTATTCTTTTTCTGAGTCTGTAATTGTCTAGGAATTCTTTGTACGTACTTTGTTAGGATGACAATGCTAAAGGAAGAAAATGGTGAAAGTCTTTTAGAAGAGGCGAAAAATCCGCCGGATTTTCGGGCTAATCTGTCGGATTATCCGATCGCTCACAGCAAGTCTTTGAGCAAATATTTGGATAATTCGACGGACTTCCGTAGAAATCTGCCGGATAATCCGATCGCTCACAGCAAGTCTTTGAGCCAATGTTCGGATAATCCGACGGACTTC
Organism: Iris pallida; assembly: GCA_029216955.1. Taxonomy (NCBI): domain Eukaryota; kingdom Viridiplantae; phylum Streptophyta; class Magnoliopsida; order Asparagales; family Iridaceae; genus Iris; species Iris pallida. Next base: position 8,135,360 of record JANAVB010039816.1, on the reverse strand, counting down.
CGTAGAAATCCGCCGGATAATCCGCTCGATCACAGCAAGTTAGTGAGCCAAAAGTTCGGATCATCCGACGGACATCCGCGGAAGTCCGACGGACAATCCGGTTCTCTCACAGCAAGTCTGTGAGGTAGTGTTCGGATCATCCGCCGAATTTCTACGGAAGTCCGTCAGATTATCCGAACATTTGCTCAAAGACTTGCTGTGAGCGATCGGATAATCCGGCGGATTAGCCCGAAAATCCGGCGGATTAGCCCGAAAATCCGGCAGATTTTTCCGCCTTTTCTAAAAGACTTTCACCATTTTCTTCCTTTAGCATTGTCATCCTAACAAAGTACGTACAAAGAATTCCTAGACAATTACAGACTCAGAAAAAGAATAAGGAGAAAAACCGTCTTCTTTGTAGTCTCCAAGCTGCTTCATAGTCTTTGGCAAATCTGATAAAGGAGAGATGCAGAGCTCCATGATCTTTGATTAGCGTCATGAAATGGAGAATCCTTTCTTCTATTCTTGCCTGTGAGAAGTGCAAACTAAAAGACGTACAAGGGTTATTGTGAACAATGATCAAAATCGATGTGCCAACACAAACAACCCTTCGTCCCGAGTGTGGACTCTCTGGTTATGTAAAACGATAATCAAGGCTATGGCAGTTCACTACACGCACTCGTTCTAAGACACGACTCAAGTAAGGTACTGATGAGAAACTCCAAATGTGAAACACAAGGCCAAAACATGAACATGGATATAAACAATAAAAACAACTCCACAGAAAATAACACGAAAAGCACATGTCCATATATGATCCAAGACAGAAAAATGAAAGGAACTGCATGTAAGTAAAACTGTAGAGGAAGGCAAGGTATACTTGCCTGTGGTCCTGAGCTGCAGATATAGGTTACAATGCGTAACAGTATCCAAGTATCCTGTTTAAGAATTTATAATATGAGTAAGACGATTGTAAACCATGATAAATTACCTACTAGTCTCTAGTCCTATTCCCAGACCAAGTTGGGTTTTATAGCCTGTTAGTATTCTAGGGTACTCCTAATTTTAGAGGAATGCATCACTTCCTTCCTGTCTACCCATATACACTCATATGTACATTCATATTCTTATTGTATTAATCAAGAGACCTACATTCCTTCTAGGAAGGCTAACTGGTACATTGTAATAACTAATACCTGGGTGAAATCTTGGGACAATACAACTAAACCCTGGGGTAATCATGTGAAGGGGGAAAAAATGATATTACCTATTGTAAAACTGGCCCTGTGTTAGTCTAAACACTAATACAAACTGATACCTTACCTGCTTCATATAACAGCAGTATCTATTACTGCTATTTCATTAACTATACCCTTTTTTCCAGACTGAAAGGGCATGGACTATAATCCTACTTTCTATGTTGTCTAATGCAAATGTAGTATGGACTGAAGCATGAGGAACAAGGCACTTAATGTTCTGTTTTCCCCAGTACAAGGGCATGCCCGAAGCCTACTCCCTTATCAGCTAACCACTCCCCCTGTACCCGAGACATCTGGCTCTCCTGTACCAGATTTGATGTACCACCTTATTCAACTGATACTAAAAATCCCATGGAACTGTTACAAATTACTGTATCCTGTGACTGATTCCAAAGGGGAACTAAGAACCCAATGAATGAATTACCTAACAACCCATTCACTAAAGCATTCAAGTATGGACTGAAACCAGGTATGGAAATGGTTGAACCTATACTACTAAACCTGGATAATGGTTGAAGTTAATGAATCATTTGAATGTAATCAAGCCTTCACCCTTCTCTGGGAATGCCCCCAATTCATGGTAGCCCCTTGCTGCTACCACTACTTGTTTTCTCTAAAACACACACATATTTTCTACCACAAGGCTCACACCCTTACTATGGCCCTGTTGGGTCAGCCCCTCTTTATACAATAGCTAAATAGACATCCAAGGCATTATGACTGATCTGCATCAACCAATTAACTGATATGGGTTCACCTACGACTGATGCTATTCTCAGGTTTGCCCTGTCCTGTTTGTAATAAATGTACCAACTCTCTTATCTTCTCTAACTGAAAATGCCCTGCTACCATAGCAGTTTGTGAATAAATGAACCACTATTGGGCCCAATGTTCCTATGTGAACTCTTTAAGAGCATACACCTATGTACTAGGACACCCACACGTCAGTATAAGCAGGTTACTGGAAAATCCTTGTGTTATCATCAATTTGATACCAGATAGTACATATGTCATTAGCCATGGGATATAAGGAAATCCAATCATAGCAGGACAGAATGTACATAACATTCAAATAACAGGTCAACTAGGTGTAGGATAACTGCTCAGTTGGACATTGTTTCGATTAACAAAATGCCTTGGAGGAATTGGCTTTTGAAAACAAAAACAAGAAGAAAAGTACGAGAAGTACAAATTTGATTCTGGGAAAGTATTGCTATGGAAGTCTGATTCGTAAACGATCACTTTGTTCCTTGGACCATATGATGATGATGAAGATCACTGCTTGAAGTAGAACAATTTGGAAGAACTAATGCACCAGAAAGGTATCGACACACTTGGGCACTGATGGCGAGGCCGAATGCTTTCCTGCTTTGCTTCACTTTGTTCTGGAAGAAAAGTTGAAGAAGGATGCTCTAGAGAATCAAAATCTCGAAGCTCTGATCTCTGTATTCTCTCCTGTCTCTCCCTCTGTGTATGTCTTGTATGGAAAAAAATGAGTCTATTTATAGACTGGGGCTTTCGTGCGTAAAAGAGTATCAACATCTGTCTTTACGCTAACAACTGCCATCCACGATCAGAATCATCCTCTGTATGTGCTGACACGTGTCCCATCATTTCAGTAAGAATAGGATACATGTACACACGTTCATCGAAATAGGTGGCATGAAGATCACGTAGGCACACCACGTTCCAGACTGGCCAGAACGAATCGGGCGTAAAAAGATGAGCGTAAACTAGCTCTGTTATGGGTTTCCAGCGTAAAGCGGTTATCGAATAACCTTGAGCATAAAATGGCTCAAATAGACTTCACACACACATTGTTTTTTATGAGCGTAAAGACTCATGTAAAACCCCGTGCGTAAAAGAAACCATTCAGTGAGCGTAAAGTAGCTCGATCTCTATAAACGACAACAATGGTCTTTGTATGAGACAAATTCTATTGAATTCTGTGGTAAATGCCATCATTGATATCTTCATGTCAAAGTCAGCTTTAAATGCGACATTTGATGGCTTTTGTCCAGCGTGAAAGAGGCTGCTTCAGTCCTTGGCGTAAAATCACCGGTGTAGACCCAAGCGTAAAAAGATCAATCTGCTTAGGCGTAATACAATTAGCCTTGTCTTGGGCGTAAAGAAATTCCCTGCTCTGTTAGGCGTAAAGTGGGCCACTTATGACTGAGATGACTCCCTCATTGAAACACTTTTTACGCTCCTACAAGACCCCCTTCAAAGTTTTCAAATGTTCCAAAATTTGAAACACTTTGAACAGAAGCGTAAAAGTTGAGATTTCCTGAGCGCAAAATTCGGGATACGCAACAGTCGACCGCGTAAGAGCGGGGATATCCAACAGTCAGCGTAAACATAGGGATAGCCAACAGTCGGATTTGAATCTCTCTATAAATAGACCTTTTTGGAGAGAGAAAACACTTTTACTCATCCTCTCGAACCTCTTTACCTTTTCTTTCTTCGAAACTCTGATCTGATGGCTCCTAAGAAATCATCCGCCGCCGGCAGCAAAGGGAAGAAACCAGCCATTGATTCCTCGTCGACTGACTATGTGAGGACTTCTATTCAGTCGTCATCACCACAACGAAACCCTAACCCGGCCGTGGCTCTACCCATGATAGGTAAAAACCCTAATCTTCAGAAAATAAATCCGTCGGGGGAAGAAGAAGATAAACCAATTTTTCAGCTCTTTACGCCCACGTTGTACGTGTTAGCGTAAAGTTGAAATAATATTGTACGCCCACGTTGTACGTGTTAGCATAAAGTTAAAAATAACATTGTACGTCCACGTTGTACGTGTTAGCGTAAAGTTTAGCAAGAGTACGCCCACGTTACACGTGTCTGCGTAAATCTGTTTTTGTGCTCACAGCCAATATGCTAGCGTAAAACTTAACTACGCTCATGTTCGTACATGCCAGCGTAAAAATTTACGCTCATATCACTGTATGGTAACGTGAAGTTAATCAATCTTTTCTGAGAGGTTTTGTCGAGCAAAAAACTTCGAACTAACTTGATCTTCTTTTGTTATTTGACCAGTGGATCTGCAAGTTCACCCCCTCGCTGAAGTTTTCGGATCATCAGTTGGTATGGTAGGTTCGAACTATTTGGAAGATTTATCTCATGTCCAATTTCCCCAGTCGAACCTCGAGTATCCGGCAGAGAGGGCACAGTTGATAGCAGCTCAAGGGGATAGATTGTTGCTATCCATGATAAATAGGGAGTTGTTGAATTCACTAGACGGACAACATTTCGCAAAACCAGCTTTTCTGTTTGGAGATGCCATTGATTGTAAATCCCAAACACACCCCAAGAAAGAGTCTTGGGTTTTTAAATTTGGGAATAGAGCTATGTATCTTCCAGATATGGACAGAGATTATCCTTTATCGGCATTCGTTCATGCCACTCATCCACGACAGATGTTATGGAATTTGACTCCCAATGGTCATGGACGCCCAGGTAGAATTGTCTTCAAGAGAGAACGTGCCAATGATATGGGATACTTTACTAGTGTTCCAAATGGAGGCGTTACTTCTATTTTAGGCCTTATGCCAGGCTCTAATCCAAACGAAGATTCGGGCCTAATACAGCCAGTTTAAACTCCGATGTTTGTCAATAAATTTATGAAGGAAGCTGTATTGTATCCTCAAACCAACCCTAGACTGCCCGGATGGTTGACTCCATTCAACCAGAGTTGGATTCAGATAAGCCTTTGGATGATGAAGAACTTTGAGGAAGAATTGAAAGATATTGGCTTATACGAAGCAGTAGCTTCCACCAGCTATGGTATTCCTGCGAATGTAAACTTATTTCTGGCCTTGATGGAGCTATATTTGAGTACAACTGGAACTTTTGCTACTCCGAAGGGTGAAATGGGTCTTGCCCTTCATGAGATGCAGTTTATCTCGAAGCTGCCAATGGGGGAGGCCCCATATGAAGAATATGTTCCCTCCAACAGAGAGCTTGCTGAGATCAGAGAAGTCAACCCTCAGTTAGTCGAGACATACGAAGAACTGATGTGCCACTACCTGACTTGTACCACGATGCACAAAAGTACGTCCCATCTGGCGTATATCAATAAATGGACGACTTATCTTTTCTTCCACAAGGATAAGATTTCCAAGGAAGATAAAGAAAGGTTTCAGGAGAACAAGGCTCCAGTAATCAACATAGATTCGACGATCCCTTCTAACAAGGTTCGGGATATGATGGTTACTTATAAATTCTCGAATAAATATCTGTCGACGAAGACTGGGGAATTTCCTGCAGGAACTGAAGCCTTGAGCTTCCTCAGATATGGTAGTCAGAGAATCTCTCGGAGAGCTTTGCTGGCAGGCTTTCTTTCTTTATGGTTGAGAAGATGGGTTGTACCAGGTATTAGTACTGTTGACAGAATTCATCGCAGTGTGCTATGGCCAGCAGTGCGTCTGGTATTTAAAGTCAGGATTAACCTGCTGTCGGCCATGGTGTGCCAGATAAATGCAGGTTTAAGAACCTTCGGTGAGGAGTTAATTAACAATGCTCCTCATCGAAAAGTTTTCCCTAGGGTAGAGATGCCCTACACTTATCTGATGGGCTGGTTGTTGCATCACAACTGCAGATTATTACCGCCGGGCCCAGGCGATGATGCGGAGGTCTTTCTCCAAAAATTCAGCAAAGCTACATGGATTGCTACGACTGTAGCAGATACCCGAGCGGTTTTGAATTATTCATACAGTTGGAACTTCTTTTGTCCCCGGCCGCATGTTCTGGCAGACTGCTTTGGTGTCCAATTCGAAGATGAAGTTGACGGAAGAGTTGTATTGCCACAGTTAGTCTTTAGGTGGCTTCAGTACATCAGACCGTCTCATCTAATGTACAGAAACGAAGACAATTGTGCGTTCGAACCATACTTACCCAGTAGGTTTGCTCGCCAATTTGGATACGATCAACTTCATGTTGGTAATCCTCTAACTAATTTTCGTTACTTTGGGAAATTACTTGACGGAGCTAGAGGATGGAGGTATTTTGGTAGTGCTCGGACTGGTGCTAAATTTCGAATTTCGACTGCCACCAGTACTACAGAACTGCGTATACTCCATACGTATGCCCACTTCTATGCTTCAATTCGTTCCTTTGCCCATGGGTACAATATGAAGGGTAGTCTGAGGTGGCCGAAAGAAGGAGATATTGAAGAGCAGGTCAGGGTACCAGCAGACATCCCTGACGACACTGTCACCCCAGATCCGTTTCTAGTAGTTATCCCGACAGGAGTTGGAGAACCAGCTGCGGAACCTATCATTATTGCTAAAGGCCGCAAAAGAAAACAAGGTGCAGCTGCCACATCTCCAAAAAATACTCCAGAAAAGAGGAAGAGGTCCACCACAAAAGGGCCTTCTAAGACAAATGTTCATACTCCAGAAGAGGATATTGAGGAAGATCCTCTCGTCGGTCCTTCGTCAGCTCATCCTGGAGAGGGGTCTTCAGGCCCTCCACAGACAGTTGGATCCGGATCTGTAACACTTTTGTCTCCTGGACGTCTTAGCACCTCGCTTCATTTATCTTTGCCGTCCAAGGCACAAGTTACGGAAGGTACTGCTACTGTATCTGCTGCTGATCAAGATCGCATTCCATCAGACGAACCGGCTCTTAACTTTGAGGATGATGACTGGGATGGTGATTATGACACATATCTTGAAAAAAACGCACATATTCCAAGTATTATACAAAACCTATACGGAATTATGTATCAAGGTTTCGCATACTAATAATTTTTTTTTGTTCATTTTGCAGATGTCATAATTGCACCAAAGTCTGTAATTCCTCTTCCTCAAGAAGAAGAAATTCATGAAGAAAATGAGGAATCTGAAGGAGAAGCTTTTTCTTCAGGAAACTCAGATGCTGGAGGCGGGGGAGTGTAAAAGCCTGAGATGGAGCCTCTAAAAGAACATCCTCCGTCGCTTGAGGCCCAGCAAGCAAAGTCTGAATTGTCTTCTCTTGTTGAGGATCAGCACCAAGAGGAGACAAGAGTCGACCCTACTGTAGGAGATGATGAAACTACTGGAGGTGGTCCAGAATTGAACCAAGAATTAGCTGTAAAAAGTTTCACTACGGCTGAAACACTGGGCAATCCTATGGAGCCATCAACTGAAAGAGATGCTGGAGGCATACTTGAACTTTCAACAGAAGCTGGGAAGATGATAACATCCTCTACTGTTGTCACCGATCCAGTACCAATTTTTGATAAGACAACGTCAGAATCTGAACTAGCTCCTGTAGTTGTCATCACACCCATTGATATTACCGCCGCCAGAACTCCAGAAACGGCTGGGGTGACAAATATTGAAGAAGTCGACACTGAGGCCCTTGGGAACCCGACAACAATAGCAACATTATCGGTTCCATCCTCATCTGTTGTTACACCGATTGGAGATATAATCCCTGAAGCTTCCAGGGATCCATTGGCTATAACGGTGGTAGCAGCAACGACTTCGTCTCACCCTGCTGTTGTACCGCCGATGTCTGCTTCTGATCTCCAAGAAAAAGACCTGTTGGATATTGTTGCCAAGCCAAGTTCCAGCACAGAAATGGATCTCCTAGTTGAGATTTATACCGACACATTTTACAAAAGTTTGGCAACCTTGATAAAAATGGTCCTAAACGAGGGCCTTAATTATGAGACTTTGAAGACGGCAATGTCTTCGACCATCAATAACGTTGCTCTATTCAGGGATGCAGAGAGAGCTGCCAAATTGGAGAAAATTGTGGAGGACCTTGAACAACCAATCAGAGAATATCTCAGGCTGTCAAGTAGAACCGTAGAAAGTCTTATTGAGGAGGAATATGAAGCCTTAACAGCCGATTTCCTTGCTCGGGAAGCTACATATAATCAATCTCTTCGTGAACATAGTCTGAAAGTCACCAAGGAGAAAGCATTCTTGGCTGGGATAAAGCCCTCACTTCATAGTCACAGGGTAGCTTATGATGCTCTGAACATAGATATTCAGAACAAAAATCATGAAATCCACGAGTTCGAGGCACAGTTGGCTCGCCTTAAGGCTGAAAGAGACCGGATGATCGAAGCTCGAAATCTGTACCTTACCCAGAGTTTGGTTTTAGAAGAGAAAGCTTATGGGGCTGAATCGACTATCAGGACCCTTGATGAAGCTAAAAAGGGTTTAATGACAACCTTCGCTAAGCTTTCTTGCATTTGCACACCTGAGGCTCGACGTGCCGAGGCTACAAAGAAAGTTATAAGTTCTTTTGGTAAACGGCTAGAAGAACTACGGCAGTTACTTCTAGATATCTCTACTCCACTTTAAAAGAATTTCTTGTAATCCATTTTGCAATGTTTCCAAGATGAATAAAATATATATTTTATGATCCTATTGCTTATTTGAAACAATAGGTATGAGATAGGAGATACTTGTCAGAGGTTATAGGAGCATGACAAGTCTTTTAAATGCATTATATCTATTTAGAGGTGATATGGACATGATAGATAACTGAATTTTAATATTCATCCAATGATCATGAGAACATGATGAAATAATAAATTCAATTAATCATCTGATGAGACAGAAGATTAATCTTCTCTCGAGAATATACAACACCATCAGAGGTAATATGGACGTGATAGTATGTAAGGACCCAAAGAAGAGTAGATTAATATCTATGCAGAGGTCAAATGAACATGATAGATAAAAAAAAAGTACTCGTCAGAGGTAATATGAACATGAGAGTATATGGGAAGTAGATAAATATCTACACAGAGGTCAAAATAATAGTTAGGAAAATTTGATATTCATTCAGAGGACTTAAGATCATGATAAATAACGAATCCAACTTTATGTGCCAACCAGCAAGATATAAGAAAAGAGATGAGTAGTCAGCTTGACCAAACTTTGGTAGCTGGGGAGTAATAAGACAGATGTCATTGAATTTCTTTCGAATCTGATGAGCTAGAAGAGAATTCTTCTTGTATATCGTCATCAAAAATGTGAGACGGATCATATCCCAGCCCATGACGAGTCTTCTGGTAAAACGGATCGCCGCATAATGGTAGTCGTCTACCCTTTCCTTGATTAAGACCTTGTATAGTCTTTAAATCATATCCCATATTTTGGATGATCTTAATAGATTGTTGACTATATTTGTTAATTCGGATTCTTCCTTTATCTTTATCCTTCAGATCATCTGTCCGAGTAACAGGGATATTTCTGGCTAGACCAAATACTATTTGGCGCTTGTTTTTCTTATCAGATGGAACTACGAAACAGGATTCTTCGTATCGTCTGAAGGTTACGCAAGCTTGTGATGAAGCGGCTACAGGAAGCAGATAGGGAGAAGATGTCAGGAACGTTTGAGCATAAGGTCCAACATCGACATGGGGGGGGGGGGAAAGAATTCTCTTTATGATCAATGTATAAAATTTCTTCCGGCTCTATGTTGTCTTTATATTGATGACTTTGATTATCAGAAGATAAAGTCATTCTCTCAATAAACTTGACAGCCATATACTCGAAAAGGAAATCTTCATTGATATCAAAGAGATGAGCAATATTTACATCATTTATAGTCGGATTACTATACTTCGGATTAGTCAACGGTGGACCATCATCCGTCTTCTGCTTAGAATTGCCAATATTGACGATCAATGGTGATTCTAGATCATTCGTACCAGAAGTACGCCCTTTGACTTTGATCATAAAAGGTTGAACTTGACTCTTAGCGGGAATTCTTATTGATTCCTCCGGTAAAGTTTGAGTTCTTCCTTTAACCTTGATTATCAAAGGTTGATCATTGACAAGTTGAGATTGGATTCGTCCCTTGACCATGATCTTCAAGGGTTGTTTCTCTGGTGGATCTTCATTAATAGACTGATCCTCAGGTGATGATTCTTCAGCTATGTCTGATATCTCTTTCATATGCTCTTGTTTATAAAGCCTTGAATCAGAGAAGTAGGCTTCGACACCCTTGAAAGGATTAATATCAGCAAATTCAGTTTTCACAACTCCTTGGGAATCCACATACTTGAAGCATTGGTGGAGAGTTGAAGGCACAATATTGTGCTCATGAATCCACGGTCTTCCAAGAAGAATATTATAGGATACATCCGAGTTGATAACATAGAAAGTTACCATGGATCGAAGATCACCAATCTGCATCTGTAACCGATTCTTCCCCAGTGGCTTACTCTTGCCAGAGTTAAACCCAACAATGGTGGTACTAGTGTAAGTCAGTTCACTAGTAGGAATCCTCAGGGGTCTTAGCATACTCTGAAGAATTATGCTAATTGAGGACCCGGGATCAATGTAAATCCTGTCAATTTCAGTGGATCCGATATATCCAGTGTAGCACAGAGGTCTATCATGCTTGTTGTGTTTCAATAGCATATCCTCTTGTATGAAGATGATGTTGGGAATTGCTTCCATCACGCTATGACATTGTGGGCATGACACTGGCATATTATCGGGAGTCTTGAGTTGAGCTAAGCATGAGTCTGCTTGAAGTAAAGCTTCACTCAAGGTCTCTCTGCTTTCTCTGGAGAGACGAAGTAGTTCAAATATAGACAATCTAGCCGGAGTATTGGCTAACTGAGCTAGAATATCGAATTTGTAAGGCTTCATTGTCACCCCCTGATTGGAAGCAGACTTCAATGGGATATCAAAGCGCACTGCTTTCTGTTTTCCTTTTTCAACCACAGACGGTTTAGCAGGAACATGAGAAGATTGAACCGGTAGTGTTTCCACTACATCTTCTGCTTCTTTGGAGGATCCCTCATAGTCTTTGTGGTACTCTTTTCCAGATCTTGTACCAGCAAAAGTTTCTTCTTCAGACTCAGGAGAAGAAAGTACCATATTACAGGATTTAGTCTTTCTTCCTTTAGCCTTCTTCTTGTGAGGAATTTCAGAACCCAATCCAGCGGTAGAATTCTGATTTTGAATTTGTAAAGGAAGACGGATTCCTTTATCATGGTTCAAACCTTATGCCTTTTGAAAGTCATAACCCATCTTCTTCATGAGAATAACAGATTGCTGACTATACAAATGGATAGGCAATGGACTTTGAACAGGCATTTCAGCGCAGGACGAGGAATGAATCTCTGCAACTACAGGAGAATGAAGTACAGACGTCTCCGTAGTTAAGGGAGAAGAAGGATTCGGGATACGAGGAGAAATCCCTGTTGGAGCTTTTTCATAAGCAGCAAAGACTTGTTGTGCCCGGTATAAAGGAACACTATTCATGGCTAGCCACTGCTGATGAGTAAGCTTGAGCTTGGTAGGAGGAGCTAGACTTGGAGGACAGATGTTTAGTCCTTTCAGTCTATCTTCCAAAGGGAGGCCGTTCCATAGATGATCCAGATCATCAGGATCTAGAATAATATGAGAAATCATGTTGCAAGTTTTTACTTTCTTGCCTTTCTTGGATTGTGAAGTTTTACCTTCATTTTCCAGTTCAGGCACTAAGTCAGGATGTACCCACATGATTTCACCATTCTTCAATATGAGAGGCAGCAATCCTGTATTTTCTTCTCTGGCAGGCGGGATATTCATAATTTTTATCGTCGCCTTCGAAATCGGTATAATTCCATCTGGGACTTGCTGTGGAGGAAAATCCCCAAACTGAAGAGAAACCATATTGGTTGTCACCGTATGGTCATCATTGGTTAAAGCGATGGCGCCACCATTTATCAGCTCTTGGATCTTCTTTTCAAGACATAGCAAGCACTGGTAGGATGATTAATGTATCTATGATAGATACAATACTTGGGATTGTCAGTCAAATTCACCTCATTAGGCCTTTTTGGCTCTGGAATCTGAAGTTTACCACTTTTGACCAAACATTGGAATATCCCTGGGATATCGCTTTCGTCAAAGGAGTATTCTTTCTTTGACTTAGAAGATTCTTGATTGCTTGATGTCGTCTTGCTCTTAGAAAGATTGACCATAAGAGTATCTTTTCCTTTCACATTACGATTGCCAGGATTATTGCCAGGATTATTTTTTTTTCCTTTATCTTCTGACGCGAAAATCATCCCATGTTCGCGAGCCAACCTACCATTGGTCTCGGCAGAAACCGCTGCTATAACGAACGAAGCCCAATCTGTGAATTGGGAACCCGTGAAGACAGCGATGGATGGTCGCAGATTCATCTTGCATGTGTCAATCAACGCTGAATCTGGCATACCAGGAGGCATCTTTAGAGTAGCCTGTCGGAAGCGTTCAATGAATGTCCGAGTATCTTCTTTCTCCTTTTGTTTGATTTCTATCAAGAAGGACATGTTCATGTCCATACCTCCTTCGTAGAAGCGGGAGAGGAACATTGCTTTGAATTCGTCAAAAGACGAAATAGAGTTATCAGGTAAGCTGTGATACCAGTCGTAAGCTGAACCCGTCAGACATCCGATGAACACTCGGATTAGAAGAGCATCATTTTTCTGCAAGTGTACAGTCATAATATCAAAGTAATTTATATATTGACTGGGAGATGCTTTTCCATCGAACAAACCATGGATTGTGGCTTGAACTTCGGTGGAAAGGGTACGTCATTCCAATGAGGAGGATAAGGTTGCTTAATCCCTAGCCTTTGGAGTTGATCTTTGTGCCTCAAAACTTCAAACTGTGCTTTAAGTTCACGCACTGCTTGAATGGCTTCACTGGTTTGAGGAAGCACATTTGACTGAGTAGTCGTTGGATGTACCATGGCCCCCACTGGAGGTGGTACATCTTCTGGAAGAATGGGATCCGGAGATGCATAATTTTGATTAGCAGCGGGCTCTTGAATATTTAAAGGTATTTCAGCCCCTTGACTATCTTGAGTTTATGCTGCTACTGGTGCCGGTGTCACTGTAGTGCCCCGTCCCGCAAAGTCAATCGGAGGAATCGAAATGCCGACGGCATTCGGACTTAGCCTTGCAACGGCTTGCTCGGAGACATCGCTCAGGTGGGGGAGTTTCGGTGAACTTTTCTCATCTCTGCCTTCACTTAATAATTCGTGTGGTTTCAACTTGCACAAGTAGGCTAATATAAAAGCTACGAACGCACATAGCTAAGGGAGTAATCCCGACCCGTCGGAATGTTTTAGAACATGGAAAATGGTCCAACGGTCTCAATAGAAGTCGGCTCAGCGTGCTTTAAAATGACACTCGGTCCTTCGTCCCGTGGCTTGGGAGAAGGAAAGTTGGTATTCGACACAAACGATGAGTTAGCCTAAGTCATAGGCGTCGCCCGTATAATTGCTCGATAAAGCATGCACGTTCCCACTGCACAAGGCTTGGCATAGCCTTGGCTCGTCCCTCGAGTTAAGTTATAGGCTTGAGTAAGTTAGGCAAAGTTATGCCGATCGACCTAAGTCATTCTAAGTGCTGTCCCGCTCGTTCTGCGGTTGTCAAGTTAAATAGTCCCACGATCTCAAGGCCCGTCATATAACGTATGACTTGGGTGATAACGTCGCGTAAGACAGAAATCAGTTACAGGCACGAGCCACGGTTGGCACGATGTAAAGTTAGCCACGGTCCATGGCACTTAAGGAACACGTTTTGTTTAAGTTAAGTTGGAAGGCTACGTAGTAGTCGTTCCCTCGAGTTCAAAGATGTTTCGAGGCGATCCCTCGGTTGGAGTCTCGCGTTCCTAACCGCATTGAGTTTCAAGGCGGTCCCTCGGTTGGGAGTCTCGCGTTCCTATCCACGTTGAGTATTTGAGGCGGTCCCTCGATTGGGAGTCTCGCGTTCCTATCCACGTTAAGAAGTTCGAGGCGATCCCTCGGTTGGGAGTCTCGCGGTCCCGAGGCACGTTATGCCAAGTGTGATTCAGAGCACGAGTTGCCAAGTATAGTTCCGATCGTACCAACAAGTAGGCCATGCATTTACGTGAGTTTAGATGTCTCGTAGGTGCGTGGTCATTGGACACCTTGTCGACAAGGATTTCTGCCTAGACTGGTTATACGCCGGGGCACCGGGCCCAGTCATCCTAGGAGGTAGACGTTATAGCAACGCATGCTTTTATTGCGTGGGTAGTCGGGGGCTTTCCATGGGGCTAGCTACCTTGCATCGAAGGACCCGCCGTCTACCCGAGCTATGTCCGCGATGGCTTGTCATGCCAGTGGCCTTTCATATAGATAAATGGCGTGCTAAGCGGCGAATCCGCATGCACGGTGTCGGTCGTAACAAAGGAAGCGTAAGCACGATTGTGATGTGTTGTGAAATGTGTGCTCGGTTGCACCAAAGTGTTATAAAGACTACGATTCGGCTATACGTAAAGACACGTGCTTCGGCACGAGATATGTTGTCGTACTTGAGTCTTCAACGCCGGTTCCACAAGTTGGGTTATACGTTTCGGGTTAAGTCGAGAAGGGCCGCAGGGCAAGTATTTGACACGACCTAGTCGTTACGTCCAAGAGTATGGTACGAAAGACAAGTATGAGTCGGTACGTTGACAATGTAAACACGAGAAAGGTCTAGAGACAAAGTATGGGTACGTTATTAGTGTAAGGCACGAAGATGGTCTAAAGACACTAAATAGGCCGAGCGTCGGTCCTAAAAAAATTGATCCTAAGGCAAGACTAGAAAGATAATCGAAAAAGGGGGGCTTGTATTGCACAAAGTAAAATAAACGTGTCGGTTTTGTATGGGTGGGCGAGGAGCTCACTCCACCAGTACAGTGGTACTGACACCCACACAGTGTTTATGTGCAGGCACAGGTAGAAGCTCGTGGCGCGTAGCTCGCTTGGATGCGTCGAGGCACGGAGTTCCTTGGCGATTTGAAGCGTGCGGCCGCATGGATTCGAAGACTTATACGGGACATAATGTATGGACATCGCCTTCCGAAGCTTCCGCTGGATCGACAATATGTATCGAGAGATGAGAGAGAGCTGAGCGATTTGTAATGTGAGACGAGTGAATTTGAGTGATTGTAATCTTGGCCTTGCGCCCCAATGTAACCGTTGTTTCGATATCAATAAAAGAGCTTCTTTGAATAACTTGTGTTTGTTCTAAATTTCCGCTGCGTGTTCAATGTCTCTGCTTGGGACTTCTCTGCGACGACCCCGTCGCAGCCGCTGAATCGGCCGTTATGGAACCCGCCTTGCACGAGCGCAATCTAGGCTCGTGCGACATCACGCCTTAGCGAGGACGATCGCTCCTACGGGAGCGGGGCGTGACATAATGGTATCAGAGCACGACTTTACGTCCTTGGACTACCGATTGAATTCTTTAACTCCGTTGTTTCCACGAACTCTAAAACGTTGCTTCCGCAAAGTGATATCGTTGGTGCGCTCTCTCTCAAACGTCCTTCGGCATGTCCATACAATAAGTCTAATATTTTCGAAAGCTCGTACAAGCGTTCAATCGAACTAATCGATAGGAGGTGGCCTTGGGCCGAACGGTGCCGACCTTGAGTTGATAGAAAATGCGTGCTAAAGTTAGCGAGTCGTGTGCGTGCCTAACGAGTCCTACGTCGACATTATAAAATGAGCACGCAAAGTCGGAGTATAGTCCATACGGGATGGTTATGCATACGGCCATTTGGCTAAGTTGTGTTTCGTATCACGCACCTCGACTTTTTGGTGCAAACGAATTGCGAGTGATATCAAGTGTCGCTCGATCGGGAACGAAAATACACTTGGAGTGTATATCGATAGGAACGTTATCAGACTAACACTTAGGCGTACACAAAGGATTGATTGGGATTTGAGGATTGTGCGAACGACTTAGTGCGTCGATACGAACGTGATTGAGGACTAAATCGGATGGCTCAAACCCAAGTGGTGTATGGACGTTATAGAAATTGTTCGAGCGGAACCAGAGGAGTTACGGATAGTACGAGTATGTCGACAAGCGATGATATCGCAAAGCCTTAGAACGAGTAGCGCTTAGATGGTCATGATTCGAGAGTCGCAAACGTGATACCGTTCGAACGATTTGTAAACGATAGTGCGAATTACGAAATGGTTGAATGGGAATTCTAAACGATAGAATAAATGGATGACTTGATTGAAGAAATTGATACGGATAGTATACGAAAAGTTAGCACGACGGGAAGATAGCGTGTACGAAAGGTTTGACTTTGAAGTTACGCAAACGACTCTGAGGATTGAAATTGATGTGTTCGATGGTTTGAGTTAGCAAGGAATGATGCAAATTGAAGAAATACGTAGTCGATGACTTAAGATCGACGGATAAACGATACGTGAATTTGGGTTGGAGAAATTGATGATGTAAACGATTCGAAGAGATAATCCAGTCGGACGATAGCATCATTCGCACGACTCAGAATTTGTTGCAAACGGAGATCGTCAGGTTACGTATATCGTCGATGGTATTGAGGCGTATCAAAGATGATATACGATAACTCGGAGGTACTCTGACTCAGTGAATGACGATCGTGCAAGTGCTATTATTCGGTTGGACGCTATACCTAGTACTTTGAATGAAAGTGATCGTGTTTTGATGGTTACGCGGATAACCACAGCGTCGATGATCTTGTCTTGTGCGAGCGCAACTCTAGCCTCGCACATGCGTTGCGTCGGATTTGGGGCGATCGTTTCGCGTGAGCGCTGACATGGTGATTCATGTCGCGAGAATGATCGAACTCAGAAAATTTGGCTGCGGCAACTTCGATTGTCCCCACTTGTTGGTTTGATGCGAAGGAGAACTCGAGAATGTTAGGACTTGTGATTGACGATTGATTAAAACTTGAGGATTGAGTAGGTCCAATCCGCACATCGAGAATGAACAAGTCTAGACACGAAACAAGTGTTACGCCCCGATGAGAATGATTATTCTACAGGTGCGTTGTATGGTGATTCATGAACCACCGTGGATGATCGGACTCGCGTGAGATCGGAGCGTGGTATATTGTTAAGTCAGACGACCTTGTGATCGATTACGTGAATTGGAATAGATGATTTCGGAAACGTGAAATGTGAACTACGATTTAGAGATGAATTGTGTCATAGCGTGCTTGATTTAAGAATGAATGATAGGCGAACTAATGTCGAACGTGTTAGAAGAGATAGACGATGCGAAATGGCATGATGAACGAGCGATATGTTCTTATCGAGGATTAGTTGAAACGTGAGCTATCGTAGGATGGCTTTACTGAACGACTCGGACCCCGTGCTACGAATATTGGGATGTGCGTAGGAAATCGATGCTCGATGTTTAGAAATCGGAGTGATACGAGCTTGGGTAGAAAACCCCGTACCAACGATTTGGTTTGACCTTAGGATGGGGTCAGTGTTGATATCGTTGTTTGGGAACTATGATTCCAGTACTGACGAAAAGACAAAGCCTAGCGGTTAGGCAGGCGTTCGAGCGCGAAGCGATAGGAGTTACGGAGGCACCACTCGCGAGTCTCGGCTGACATGCACGTATATCAGGGACGCCCGAATATGTGCACGATCCGACTCGAGTGGTGATGGCGGATTCTCTATCACGAGGCTTGGCTGAAATGCATGTATTTTGGGGACGCCTGGAATGTGTGCACGATCCAACTAAGTGATACGTTGAATCAAGTGAGACTTGAGGAACGGGAAAGTGTCGAGGATTTTGAAATCGTGAGTTTCGAAGAAATGTTGATGGTAATACGATCATTGATTTAAAACGAATTCGAATGTTGGTTGATCGATTAGTGTGCCTTACGACTAAGTTAGCGATAGCACGAGCGTGGCTCCAAATCGAAGAAACGCGTAGGCGAAATGTGTACGATTGAGTCTTGGCCATAGAAATGTAGGATGGCTTGCCTTCAGGAAAGTCTCGAGGACGAGACTTGTTCTGAGTGGTGTATGTTGTAGTGCCCCGTCCCACAAAGTCAATCGGAGGAATCGAAATGCCGACGGCATTCGGACTTAGCCTTGCAACGGCTTGCTCGGAGACATCGCTCAGGTGGGGGAGTTTCGGTGAACTTTCCTCATCTCTGCCTTCACTTAATAATTCGTGTGGTTTCAACTTGCACAAGTAGGCTAATATAAAAGCTACGAACGCACATAGCTAAGGGAGTAATCCTGACCCGTCGGAATGTTTTAGAACATGGAAAATGGTCCAACGGTCTCAATAGAAGTCGGCTCAGCGTGCTTTAAAATGACACTCGGTCCTTCGTCCCGTGGCTTGGGAGAAGGAAAGTTGGTATTCGACACAAACGATGAGTTAGCCTAAGTCATAGGCGTCGCCCGTATAAATGCTCGATAAAGCATTCACGTTCCCACTGCGCAAGGCTTGGCATAGCCTTGGCTCGTCCCTCGAGTTAAGTTATAGGCTTGAGTAAGTTAGGCAAAGTTATGCCGATCGACCTAAGTCATTCTAAGTGCTGTCCCGCTCGTTCTGCGGTTGTCAAGTTAAATAGTCCCACGATCTCAAGGCCCGTCATATAACGTATGACTTGGGTGATAACGTCGAGTAAGACAGAAATCAGTTACAGGCACGAGCCACGGTTGGCACGATGTAAAGTTAGCCACGGTCCATGGCACTTAAGGAACACGTTTTGTTTAAGTTAAGTTGGAAGGCTACGTAGTAGTCGTTCCCTCGAGTTCAAAGATGTTTCGAGGCGATCCCTCGGTTGGAGTCTCGCGTTCCTAACCGCATTGAGTTTCGAGGCGGTCCCTCGGTTGGGAGTCTCGCGTTCCTATCCACGTTGAGTATTTGAGGCGGTCCCTCGATTGGGAGTCTCGCGTTCCTATCCACGTTAAGAAGTTCGAGGCGATCCCTCGGTTGGGAGTCTCGCGGTCCCGAGGTACGTTATGCCAAGTGTGATTCAGAGCACGAGTTGCCAAGTATAGTTCCGATCGTACCAACAAGTAGGCCATGCATTTACGTGAGTTTAGATGTCTCGTAGGTGCGTGGTCATTGGACACCTTGTCGACAAGGATTTCTGCCTAGACTGGTTATACGCCGGGGCACCGGGCCCAGTCATCCTAGGAGGTAGACGTTATAGCAACGCATGCTTTTATTGCGTGGGTAGTCGGGGGCTTTCCATGGGGCTAGCTACCTTGCATCGAAGGACCCGCCGTCTACCCGAGCTATGTCCGCGATGGCTTGTCATGCCAGTGGCCTTTCATATAGATAAATGGCGTGCTAAGCGGCGAATCCGCATGCACAGTGTCGGTCGTAACAAAGGAAGCGTAAGCACGATTGTGATGTGTTGTGAAATGTGTGCTCGGTTGCACCAAAGTGTTATAAAGACTACGATTCGGCTATACGTAAAGACACGTGCTTCGGCACGAGATATGTTGTCGTACTTGAGTCTTCAACGCCGGTTCCACAAGTTGGGTTATACGTTTCGGGTTAAGTCGAGAAGGGCCGCAGGGCAAGTATTTGACACGACCTAGTCGTTACGTCCAAGAGTATGGTACGAAAGACAAGTATGAGTCGGTACGTTGACAATGTAAACACGAGAAAGGTCTAGAGACAAAGTATGGGTACGTTATTAGTGTAAGGCATGAAGATGGTCTAAAGACACTAAATAGGCCGAGCGTCGGTCCTAAAAAAATCGATCCTAAGGCAAGACTAGAAAGATAATCGAAAAAGGGGGGCTTGTATTGCACAAAGTAAAATAAACGTGTCGGTTTTGTATGGGTGGACGAGGAGCTCACTCCACCAGTACAGTGGTACTGACACCCACACAGTGTTTATGTGCAGGCACAGGTAGAAGCTCGTGGCGCGTAGCTCGCTTGGATGCGTCGAGGCACGGAGTTCCTTGGCGATTCGAAGCGTGCGGCCGCATGGATTCGAAGACTTATACGGGACATAATGTATGGACATCGCCTTCCGAAGCTTCCGCTGGATCGACAATATGTATCGAGAGATGAGAGAGAGCTGAGCGATTTGTAATGTGAGACGAGTGAATTTGAGTGATTGTAATCTTGGCCTTGCGCCCCAATGTAACCGTTGTTTCGATATCAATAAAAGAGCTTCTTTGAATAACTTGTGTTTGTTCTAAATTTCCGCTGCGTGTTCAATGTCTCTGCTTGGGACTTCTCTGCGACGACCCCGTCGCAGCCGCTGAATCGGCCGTTATGGAACCTGCCTTGCACGAGCGCAATCTAGGCTCGTGCGGCATCACGCCTTAGCGAGGACGATCGCTCCTACGGGAGCGGGGCGTGACAGTCACTGCTGTCGGTTGAGCAGTTTGCTGATTCAAAATTATTTGATGCATATTTTGCACCATGTTAAGCATATCCTTCAGTGATTGTTCAACAGCAGTGAGACGTTGTTCTGTATTAGCAGATGACGTCTCTGGCTCATCTCCAACAGCGTAGGATTCAACCTCTCTTGAAGATACAGAAGGGTTTGTATAGAAGTACGAATCCACGCTATCGGTATCAGACTCAAAAGATTGAGTACCCCCAGCCTCTGAATCAGAAGTCTGCAATTGTCTTCGTCTTCTTGATCGAGTATTCTGATATACTCCTTCAAAGGAATCAAGAAGCCTGTTGAACTGTTGTTGACTTAGAGTTTGGGACGTGTTCCATCTTGGACGTCGTCCTCTGTTAGTATGAGATGCCATGTTGACTGACACATATGGCGGTTCATGTTCTTGGTCTTCAGCTTGATGTGGAGGTACATTGAAACTCAATCGATCAAAAACTGATCGTCTTGAAGCCGAACAACAACAGTTGATCACAACCTGGTGGTATTCACAAAGATGTTTTTCTTGGGGGAATGTCACCGGAGATTGTCTATTCTTACGCTTTTGTATTAGCAATTCACGTAAGTCAGAAGGAGTGGATGAAGTATTCTTCTTTATTACATTGGGGGTGGAAAAACGTTTAGTCCCTTGTGTATAAAGAGGATTACTGGCTGCATTCGCAGAACCAATTTGTACATTTCTACGCGTTTGGAGTTGTGTGCGTAAATCTTGAGATTTAGCACGCAGGACTCCATTTTCTTGGCGTGTGATTTGTAAATTTGGTACCGTGCGTAAAGCAGTATAAGATGGTCGTTGGTGTAGAACGGAAGTTTTACCAACAATATTTTTACGCTGCACACGTTTAGATACATTCACATTCGATATGTGAGCATCTTTGTGAATTTCATCTATACTGTCATAGACATGAGATTTATCTTTACGCATGGAACGTAAAATCTTGTTATCTGCCACGTTTTCAACGGGAGATTTTGTTTTACGCGAGGAGCGTAATTTATTTGGGCCTACCACGTCACCGACGGGAGACTGATTCTTACACCCAGAAGCACAAGCTTTAGAGTCTGCCCCATTACGAACGAGAGTCTCATTCTTATGAACTGAGCGTAAAATTTGGTTCTTACCCACTGAGCGTAAAACTTGATTTTTACGCGGTGGGTGTGAAACCTGGTTATCTTCACCATTACAAACGGGAGACAAATCGTCACACTTCGAGTGCAACTTTGAAGTAGGGACTGCCTCGTTATGAACGGGAGCCCCTACGACAGGAGTGGGAAGAACCCCCTTGTCAACAGAAGCAGCAGAGAGATCAGAAATCACTTTGGATTTGGGAATCCAAACTTTTCATGCTTTGCGAGACTTTTGAACATTGGAATGGCGAGAACCACCCCCAGTTCGGAGCATCTCTTCATAGGCAGTCTGGTCGAAGTGTACCACCAGAGTCTTCTTGGTCGAACCGATCGAAACATCATCATATTGAGCAATCGCCTCCTCGTTAGAGGAGAAGGTCGTCCCCAGCAGAGTCGCCATTTTTGTTTCGATTAACAAAATGCCTTGGAGGAATTGGCTTTTGAAAACAAAAATAAGAAGAAAAGTACGAGAAGTACAAATTTAATTATGGGAAAGTATTGCTATGGAAGTCTGATTCGTAAACGATCACTTTGTTCCTTGGACCATATGATGATGATGAAGATCACTGCTTGAAGTAGAACAATTTGGAAGAACTAATGCACCAGAAAGGTATCGACGCACTTGGGCACTGATGGCGAGGCCGAATGCTTTCCTGCTTTGCTTCACTTTGTTCTGGAAGAAAAGTTGAAGAAGGATGCTCTAGAGAATCAAAATCTCGAAGCTCTGATCTCTGTATTCTCTCATGTCTCTCCCTCTGTGTGTGTCTTGTATGAAAAAAAATGAGTCTATTTATAGACTGGGGCTTTCGTGCGTAAAAGAGTATCAACATCTGTCTTTACGCTAACAACTGCCCTCCATGATCAGAATCATCCTCTGTATGTGCTGACACGTGTCCTATCATTTCAGTAAGAATAGGATACATGTACACACGTTCTTCGAAATAGGTGGCATGAAGATCACGTAGGCACACCACGTTCCAGACTGGCCAGAACGAATCGGGCGTAAAAAGATGAGCGTAAACTAGCTCTGTCATGGGTTTCCAGCGTAAAGCGGTTATCGAATAACCTTGAGCGTAAAATGGCTTAAATAGACTTCACGCACACATTGTTTTTTATGAGCGTAAAGACTCATGTAAAACCCCGTGCGTAAAAGAAACCATTCAGTGAGCGTAAAGTAGCTCGATCTCTATAAACGACAACAATGGTCTTTGTATGAGACAAATTCCATTGAATTCTGTGGTAAATGCCATCATTGATATCTTCATGTCAAAGTCAGCTTTAAATGCGAGATTTGATGGCTTTTGTCCAGCGTGAAAGAGGCTGCTTCAGTCCTTGGCGTAAAATCACCGGTGTAGACCCAAGCGTAAAAAGATCAATCTGCTTAGGCGTAATACAATTAGCCTTGTCTTGGGCGTAAAGAAATTCCCTGCTCTGTTAGGCGTAAAGCAGGCCACTTATGACTGAGATGACTCCCTCATTGAAACACTTTTTACGCTCCTATAGACATGACCAATGCATGAGGACTGAACAACAAGTAGTTAATAGGGGTTGCTCCTCCTCCATAGAACTGGACATGGAACACATCCCATCTTGTATATAGTCTACACCATATGTGGAAGGACAGAGGATTGTTACATGTATTTGACTGATACCAACTTCCAGGAATGATACAACAACTAAGAGAGGACTAACAACTAAGAGTGGTCTGTTCAACCCTTCTCGCAGCAACACAAGGCTGGACCCCTATCAACCATATCAGTCTCAGTTATACACTCAGTTCAATTTCATTGGACTGAAATACCCAAGTAATTGGCTGCTGTGATATATCAGGTTTCACTATTGCACAAAGAGGTTAGGAATTAAACTTCAACAGTCCTTAGCTTGTACCACTCAAAGGCTAACCTACTATATCAATCCTAACAAAACCTTAGGACTGGTATAGGCCTGTACTTCCTGTAGCCTACAGGTTCCTAGAGTTCAACCCCATGTCTACTCCAAAGTCGTTACTCTAGTGGTTAGGCATATACTAGGGTGCCTTGCGTGTACTGATACTAGGTCACATTAAGCCCAGTGCCAATTGTACAACTGCCTGGACAAGAAGTCCTTAATCCAGGGTCCCCTTTGGATTATAATAGGATGTACCATCCCTGAAATCCTGGAGACCCAGCATGGTTGCTTTCCCAAATCTGGTACTCAGGTTTTGATGTGCCAGGTGATGGTGTCAGGTTTAGTCTAACACTGGTTGTTAGGTGTGGTGCTACTGGTGTCCCAATCCCTGCTTGATATCCTTTATTCCTATTTTACTTATGCTCCTGCCTATGACTAACTACTAATACTCTTTTTATGTCTACTGCAACTTCCTATTTGCAGTTAGCTAATGTGTGAGAAAAGTGACATTAGACACTTGGGTTTCTGATACACTATTTTCCTTATATATGGTATCCGAGTGTCAATAACCTGCTACAACAATCTCCCCTCTCCCTAACTGTTACACCATATATTAAGTGTTTCCTACTAACTTTGATTTCCTACAGGTGAAATCAACCCCTGTAAAAGATTTCTTCACAGTCTCGAGTCTTAACCCAGGTAGGTAGATACCAATTCTAAGTTCTCTACGATTCCTCATCCTGCAACCATTCTCTATACAACCTGGCCTGTCTCATATGTGTCCTATATAGCGATTAACTCAAACGCCTAGCAACTGCACATAAATTCTTCTTAATAACAGGAGATCGTAGTGTAAAAATTACCTATTGGGAACGGTGTCTCGACTGTTCTCCGGTTCTTCCTCGATCTCTCTCTCGTGGTGGAAAAAAAATAGGGTTTGTAGATGATAAGAGAGAGTCGGCTAACCCTTCTAATATATATACGTGGGTGTTGGTTTATGGGAGGAGATAGAGAGATTTGATTTGAAATCGGATTTGAGATGTGAGGGCTTGGGATCGAGATTCAAACAGATTAGGAAGAATCATTTTTGAATGGGTTTAAAAATTCAAATGCATGGTTTACTCATGGTCGACCACAGCTGTTTAAAATTTGGTGAGAGTATCCTGAGTTTAAAACAAAAGGAATTTGAATTAATGACAATTACATTATAGCTCCTGCCAACTTTTATAATACCAATTGGCCCCTCATATAGTATATAAATAAACCAATATAACACATAACAATGTATGTGACAGTTAAATGATAAAATAAAATATAAAAAAATATGCGAGGATAAAATTTGGTCAAGGGGTTGACACTAATCACAGAAGGTACAACTCAATCACAACTAGAGATAGAATATGGCACGATAAAATAGGTAAAGAAATCCTCAACTGAGGTATAGCAGAATGAAATAACAAGTTAACAACTACTAGTCTCAACATCTCTAAATATACAACTCTGAAACAAGGACAACAACTATACATGAAAAGAAATAGTCTAAGCTATCTACACTATACAAGGGGTATCATCCTCAGTAGCTGCCTGAACCTCCCCAGGGGTCCAGGTCGCGAGTGTCATCTAGGCAAGCTCCAAAGTAAGGGGTGCAGGGTTCCTCATCACCCTCTGTAAAATTTTTAACAAGTCCAGTCAGGACGGAAGCGAGCACAATATATCTCACGCAGATCATAACAGTTTAGAAAATATAAACATGCAAGAGAGTACGATACATGAAACTGAAAGAAAGTACATGATGTAAACAGAGAGAGAACTGTAATAGAAATATCTACTATAAGTAGAGAGCTACCAGTGACTAGTGATTTAGAGTACAAAGTTGACATGTGAACGGCTTGATTTGCACATGGCTATACTAAAGACGCGTACATGGCTATACTACTTTGGAATTGTTCACATGACTATTTATACTCCCCCATACCCCAATCAATACACAAGGATCTAGACAAGTTATGTTACGTATATGGTTTTCACATGAAACCCATAAATGGGTGCACATAAAGTATACATGAGAGCTCATACATGAGTGCACATGAAGTTCACATGGGGGCCCATAAATGGGTGCACATGAAATTCACATGAAGGCTCATAAATGAGTGCACATGAAGTATAGGTTATACATGAGATACATGGGAAACATGACCGATCATGAGAGCACATGAGAGTACACGAGCATGCATGAACGAGCATGAAGCACATGAGAAACATGAATAACATGAGAGCGAGGAATACATGATGTACACAAAACACATGACATGATGTATTCGATGCTCCTGAGGGGGATAATATCTCAATGTAGGGATCCATATATTACCAATCTGTGATAATATCGTGACATCATCAAATAAGGTAAATTAGAGCAGAAATATCATTCTAAGCGGGTTATGAAATGATCAGAGAATGTACTCGCCTGGTATCTGAATGTCTGAAGTAAATGTACTGTCCGAGATGAGGTACCTGACTCCTAGTTAGAGCAACACAAGTCAAGATGTATACAGGGGATGATAAATATAATCTACGATGCGTCTGTATGCTGTCTAGGTCAAACTAGACTAAAGTCAATACTTGGTCAACTCTAGTCAACCACACTGGTCAAATTAGGTCAACTAGGTCAAGTCCTAGCCCAAACAAGTCTAACAAGTCTCACTAGGCCTAACCAAGCCTACCCTAGAAAGCACACACTATACACAAGTCATACTAGTCTAACAATACACTAAACTTAAGTGTATACATTCATATTCACCTAGGCTTGCACACATATTCAATTTACACACATTCATACATGCTAATTATATAGGCAATATGCATATATCTATAATACATTATATTTATCACACAAGGTTATATATTATATATGTATACATATACCTATTGAGAGATAGAAAGGGGGGTTTAAAGCATACATTAGGGTTTTCATGAGTATTGCCTATAGCCTTTCTACATTCATGCATGCCATTCATATATGTATGTATACATTATAAATATACATATACATAACAAATATGCGTACATGCCTACATACATTATACTTCACACTATACCTTACATTATATACATGTATGTAAAAGAAGAAAAGAAAGGGAGAGGGGACAGATTTGGATATGGGAAAACTGGACTGATTTAAGGACTGGATACAAGTCCAAATTGGACTAAAATGGAGATAGGAATGCAGTGAATCAATATGGGAAGGAAGTATTTGTATGAGAGCAAGGCAAGGGTGTAGTGAAGTCCAAGGGTGATTTGCAAGGGCAGTGACATAAAATGCTAGATGCAATGTAATCTATGGTGTAGGATATGTGAATAAGGGGTGTGTAGTGTGTCACCTAAAGATATGCATGATATCTAATGTGTAGTTGGCTATGTGTTGCAGTGAATGCAATATAGTGTATGCAAGGTATGAAAATGAGGCATGGCAGATCCTAACCAGTGTTATGCAACTGCTATGCAGGGCATTTTGGGACTGATTTGTGTTGAGGACTGAAATATATAGGACACAAAGAGGTGAGGATGGCATGCATGGACTAATTAGTATATGGGGCAGGGGACTGAAACATATTTATAAAACCAATATCAGGTTTGTCAAACAGTAAATATTTGTGTGTATGTATGTGTGAGAGAGAGTGTGTGTGTGATATACCCTCAAGTTGACAGTGTATACAACTAGTGTGGGTGATACAGAAAAATACAGTGCAATAAATAGGAAAATTTAGTGCAATGTGATAGGTTTAAGCATTTAATTAGTGAATGATGTGTCGAGGGACAGTTAGGGAATAGGAACATTGCTTGTGTGTCTAGAGGTATCAACCTAGGCTTAGTTCTCAGGTTTTTGGTTTGTGTGTGTATCTCGGAAAACAGGGGTTCAATGCTCAGTTCATGGTTCCAGTTTTGTGTGTGTATGCTGGTGTCAAGTGCAACAAGTAATTGTTCTCAGTTATTTGCAAATGTGTATGTAGAGCTACATGAAAAAACAGGGTGTGCATAATGTTACATTTCAGCATCCAGTTTAAGGGGTTTTCAGACAAATAGGTTTAGGCTCAGACATTGCAAACCTGAACATAAACTAACATATAGAACCCAGCATTGCAATGCACCAGCCAACATACAAATTAAAGTTCTGAAATTGGAATGTGTGGGTGTGTGTATAGATGTCAGGGTATGTAGATAGGTTTTCAGTTGTTTGCAAATGTGTGTTGTGTATAGCATATACCTGTGTGTGTGTATAGATACATAGGTAATCAATGTGAATTTCTCAGAACAATGTATGCCTAAAACAGTGGGTAGCAGTAGTGGGTGTGTGTGTGTTTCAAATATGTGTGGGTACAAGCTAACAGTGTGTGTATGCAGTGAACATACTCATGTGTGTGAGTGTAAACTCATGTTCCCAGGTTTAAGTTTCAACAAGGAGTGGGTGATCATGTGTGTGACTGAACTGTGGTTAATCTCAGAAAAATGGGTACCAGTGTAATAGCTTAGGAATTCAAAATCAGTGGGGTTTCTAAATGTAATCTACATGTTCTCAAACAACAATCAATTTGAAATCAAAACTCAAAACCCAATTTGTAAACCAAGCCATGAAACCAATCTCAGTTAGCTCTGAAAATCAAGGACGAGCAGTATAATAAAAAAATGAATTCGAACTCCAATTTCAATTGAAAAACCCAAAGCCCAGTTCAATTTATCACACCTCATTTCAAAACTTAGTTTTCAACATCAATCAAATATCAGGTTTCACATACTTGAATGCAGTATCAAAGAGTATCAGCAAACTGACAATTTTAGTCCCAACCCAATTTCGAATACCAAACCAAAATAAAAAACCCAGATTTGTTCTTTCAGAGGTGAGTTACACGTGTACAAGTGTCGAAGGGGTGACCACGTGTCCAAACAAATGGACACGAACTGTCCAAATTGTTCAAAACATGGTGCATCAGTCAGTGAGTACAGACAGGCTCGTGCAGCGTGTCCAGGCTCTCGTGGATACGACACGCGACACCAAGGACCTCGTGCACGTGTCCACGTGTTCGCCCAACATAGGGCTACACATGTGTCACCCTGTACCGTGTCCACAAGGGTCGTGTCAAGAGTTTTTGGGGCCGCAACAGAGCCAAAACTGTGTGTGCGTGTGACAGTGTAAGACCCGTGCACACGTATTTTCGTGTCCGACACAAAATGACGTATCCTGAAACTCGAGGGATGGCATGTCAGCGTGTGCCCCCTCCTCCATGCCAAGTGGCAGCCCACCACATGGCCCGTGCAGCCAGCACGAGGGGTGCGTGAGCATGGGACTGTGTGCGCCGTACAGTGAGTTCGTGTCCGATTTAGACACGGACACGACTTGAATCCGTGCTCAGTCTACATGAAATATAATATACACATATAGATCCGTCATTCCATGCAATTTGTTCCACAAAAATCAGAAATAAAATCCTCACAGACATTTCATTAAACACATGCATACATATCATGATACGTGTCCGATACAGACACCAAACGGATACCAAACGGACACGAATCAACACAAAACCAATACCTACAGCTAGGGAACACCTAGGGCTTACTATCCATGCAAAGAAAATGAAATTTGGTGGAGGGAATAGGGATTTACCTATATGTGCAATTTGCAAGAAAAAGTCTCAAATGGGAGGTGTTCTCCTTGATGGCCAAATGCTCCAAATTGTCTCCAAACCGTAGTTAACCTCCATGAACAGTAAGGAACCTCAAATTAGAACACCATGGAAGAAGTTTGGATGAAAAATGATTAATATTGAATAAAATATGAAGAAGTTTCAATGGAGGCTAACCTTGTTCTTGAGAAATGAAGAGATGGACAAAAAGAATAGGCAAGTGGTTTGGGAGGGACTTTATAGGCCCATGCCCTAGTGTGGCCAGCCGAGAATATTAGGGTTA
The DNA here is from genome assembly GCA_029216955.1 of Iris pallida. Lineage (NCBI taxonomy): Eukaryota > Viridiplantae > Streptophyta > Magnoliopsida > Asparagales > Iridaceae > Iris > Iris pallida. The sequence continues at coordinate 8,106,026 of JANAVB010039816.1, read as the reverse complement.
GGGTTTTTTGGATTTGATCTGGGGCTATCATTCCTCCTAGTCAAATCAAGGGCCTACAACCTAGGTTCCACACATGACTTAAATGCAACCTAGTTAACTCTAACTATCATGACTAAATCATAATTAATCAATACTAACCATCACTAACCATGGCTAGCTAAGTCTAGGTATGACTAATCTAGGTTAGGTCAATCTAGGTTAGGCTAAACACAACACAAGACAATCAATTAAATGATATTAAAATCATACCATCCCATTAATTATATTAAATTCCAAATAAATATATAATGAATTCAATTAATTCAAAAGGACCAAAATACCCTCAAGCTAAAAATAATGAAGTACCCTAATCACATGTCTAGGCTCTATGGTAGACAGTCTCTACGGTTTCACTAGCAAAACATCAAAATCACAAGTCATGATATTTAATAGTTTTAAAATAATTAAAAATTACTAAAAATTATATTATTATTTAAATATCATAATTAAATAAATTAAACACAAAATTTCAAAATTATCCTCATTTTAGAAATTGGGTGTTACACAACGAGATGAATGATCGCACTCAACCGGAGTTAGTGCAATGATATGAATAATCGCTCTCAACCGGAGTTGATGCAACGACTTTGCTGGGGTGATAAAGATCCCTATTGCTCAAAGCAAGATTCGTCCTATTGTGATCTGCTCCCAGGAACCAGCAAGTTCGAAAGAACTTCTGGAACGCTCGTTGTCACCTGCTTTCACGAACTCGAAGAACTCCTTATGTCACTCCCGTTTTCCGTTATACATATTTTCAGTATACGTGTACGGATTTCTGACGTTTGTCAGGTGACCCATGTTTTGACTTATCGTGTTTAGCCTAACCCTGGTTTAGTCTTAGCTTGACTTAGTTTATCTTAGTTTATTTTGGTTTGGTTCATCTTGGCTTGGTTCATTTTGGTTTGAGATGAGAGGGTTGCTATATAAGTCAACTCTCATTTCTCTCCCTTCATAACTCTTCTCATTTATTTATTTATTTTTTTCTTCTTCTTCCTCATAACTCCTCCCACCCACCAAGAACCCTTAGACAAGTGCAATCTTGCTTCATGAAGGATCCCTCCTTTTATTGTTCTATTCTCTTCTCTACTAGATTCTAAGCCTCTTTAGAGCTTAGCATTTTTTATTTTGGTGGATGGATTTGTGTAGATCTAAGTTATGAGTTTTCTTATTTTTCTTGGTTTTGATCTAGTAAAGCTTGGTATTTCCTAAAACCAGTAGTCCCAGGCTGTAGGAAATCTCGTTCTGTACAGTTTAGACCCTTGGAAGTCCCGATTCAGACTTGTATTGAGCAAATTATGCTCCTTTGAAGTTTTGGGTTCCAATGAACCATTTTTGCTGTTTGGAGAAGAAGCATAGTACCCGGCGTCATGTTGGTCCAGGTGCCCAAGTTTGGCATAGCGCCTCCTCTGGTCTAGGCGTCCCGACATGATCAGGCGCCCCTTTGACCCTCGCGCTCACGGTGCTTAGGCGCCATGTGATGCGCCTAGTTGGCCCAAGCGCCTTGCGCGCCCTGGCGCCACCAGCCCCTTGTACTCATGATGCTTAGGCGCCATTGTGATGCGCCTTAACCCTCGCGCTCATTGGTGTATAGGCGCCTATTATGATGCGCCCTCCCCCCTTTCTGGCCATTCCGGCCCAGACGCCACCTTGGCCCTGGCCCATGATGATCCAGCGCCCAATCTGGCCATGCGCCTACTTTGGCCCTGGCGCCCATTGCTGCCTAGGCACCACTAGGGCCCAGGCGCCCATGCTTGCTTAGGCGCCCATGCTTGCCTAGGCGCCCATTCATATTTAGGCACCCCTTGTGATGCGCCTGCCTCCATGCACCTTCCTTGTTCTTGTAGTTGTTTATATGTTTTGTTGTATACATGTACCTTGAGCTTTGACCCGACCTGAGCATGACCTGACTTGGCTGTAACACGAACTTGACTTGCACATAAGCCTATCTTGATAATCTTGATAGTGGCCCACCGAGGTACACTCTTGACAAGTAACAAGTAAACTTGACATGACATGTATAAGCTTGATAGTGGCCCGTTGAGGCGCACTCCTGACAAGTAATCTTGATAAGTAACAAGTAACCTGACATGAGATATAAAATTTTGAAAGCACTGCTGAGACAGCTACCCTGACTTGCTAAGTAACTCTTGTCTTGATACCGTGGTTGATTCTCTTGATTGTGCCTGTACAAGCTACCTGTCTCGTCTTGTATCATGTCTAGGATATGGATTCCTGGTTATCACAGTCAGGAATTCATAATGAATCTGACTAGGTTAATGACTAGATTGATCAAGTAGTTCATATAGAGAGAATTTTCCAGTTACAAACGATCCCGTTATCCCGGCCACACCTGAGGGACTTGTAGCCTGCCGACGAGTAGGGCACATTTCCAGCACATTGTCATATGGGGCACATCTTAAAAAACATGAGTACTGAAAGTACACCAGTAATCTTGATAACTCTTTATAACACTTGTAACTCTTGTAAATCACCTCGCCTGGATAACTTGGATAGTTGCAAGGCTTGTGACTGTGGGAACATCTCAACTGCATCTTGTTAGTAACTAGGCCTGTGATAACCCTAGTTAGCTAATAATAGCAAGCCGTAGAACTTGAATGGCCATGCCTGAATGCCTGTCTCGTGATTAGCATGGGAATTACATATTCCGCCTCTTGTTTTCCTAATGCAAGCTATCATTTTATTCTAATCTTGTCTTCATGTTACTTAATCATGTTCATTTATATATTCTTCTATTTAATTATCTGCTGGTTTTAGTTCCTTGATGAAGCCTTCCTTGTGGCACTTGCTCTTCTAGGTTCTGACCCAGCTGGTTTTATATGGCTAGATTTCGGAGTAGCACTCGATGATCTCCCTGCCTTCCAGCCAGATGGTGAACACCAGATGTAATCCTGGCAAAGAGTGGGTTTTCTTATTTTGCCCTCCCACTCTATTGTAAATTATTTTTTTGAGGCATTTAGCCGCCGAGGAAGTGTTAGCTCGTGTTGAAACTTACTTTCTGTCTGCCTAAGGGCTTTTACATGATTGACAAATCCTAGGGTTGATCATGTATGACTTAACTCTTGCTAGTCTCGCATTTTGTATGACTAACTTCATGATCATCTGAATATGTAAATGTTTGGGATGCCTTACTTTGTATGTTTGATGATCTAACATCTTGTACATTATTTGCTTGCTTGAGATTGAGACACTAGGCTTGTTCTTCACCATAGAGACTGATGGATTGTAATTTATCCCTCATGGATCTAGATAGCCGTGATCGTATTACGAAGTGGGTTGCACTTCAATATACGTAGCTGGCTGTGTCTGTCCCCCACTCTCCACTATTCTGGTTCTGGGACGTGACACCTTAGGACTTCAATGGCGGCGGCAACACTTCTCTCTTCGTCTCTTTATTTTAGCGTAAGTACTTAATGAAGGTACAAAGAGAGTATTTATATAGAAGGGCTGAAACCCTAATCATAATCCTGGCCGTAACTGATTGCGCAAAGATAGGAGCGAATAATGGAAATATTTGAATGAATTAAATTCAAATTCCACAAAGATCAGATCTGATCAATTAACTCAATCTTTCCATAACCGCTCAAATCTTTCAAAAAGCCACATCATACGCCACATGTGCCCCATAGCTACTCAGCCCGTTAACCTGCATACGTAACTGCGAAGCCTGCAGCAGCCTACGGCACCTGCGCGCACCAGCACTTGTGCGTCGCAGCCCCTGCACCCGCTGCGACTCGCGCACGAAGTGCGCACAATGCACCGATGCTGAGTGCAAAGTGCGCTAAGGGAATTATCCAACGAGCATGACAAAAAGCATTAATGTTTCTTTGTTGGTTTTGGCCTTTTTTCCACTAGAAAAATGTACCTACTTGGCACCCATGTTCCTCTCCACATGCACTTCGTGTGATCTCTCAACATAAGCAAAGCTTTATATAGAGATACCATCCATTTGGTTTTTCCAATGTGGGACTATCTTTCTAGTTTCTAAAGCAAAAGACCAATATGCAAAAACACCAACAAATGTAATGTTTATTTCAATTATTTATAACCAATTTCACGATCGAATTCACAACACCAAAACAGTCATTTTCCAACGACTATAAGCGTTAGGAAAATTATGGCTAACGGTAAAAAACCGTTAGTAAATTTTGTTTACTAACGGTACAAAACCGTTAGTAAATTTTGTTTACCAACGGTGAAAAACCGTTAGTAAATTTAGTTTGCTAACGGTGAGCACCCGTTGGGACATTAAAATTCCTCACGAAAAATAACTGTTGGAAAACGAAAAGTTCTAACGGTAAACAACCGTTGGCAAATTCACTTTCCTATGGTAGGAAACCGTTGGAAAAATAAATTTAGTAACAACTATAAACGTTGGTATAATAATGCCATAACATGTACTTGAAGTTCCATATTACCAACATTAATATTATATATCATCAAATATGTAAACATTTCAATAGAGTTCAACCATATTCTAAATAATGCCATAATCTGTAAGTAAACATTTCAATAGAGTTCAACCATATTCAAAATAATGTCATATATTATAACTTGTAAGTAAACATTCCAGATTACCAACCATATTATAGATCATCAAATTATAATGCCATAACCTTTAAGTAAACATTCAAGATTACCAGCCATATTCTAAATAACATAAAGTTCAATAGAGTTGTTACCATAACTGTCAAAAGTAAAAAAAAATTACATATATCGCACGCGATACTTTGGCCAAATCACAAAACCTCCGTCAGCTATATCACAAAGTTTGTAATTGCCATTTTGTGGACCATCAAAAATTAGTGCATCCGGATCTATTACTCTGTCACCCAAACAACATCCTCTACATCTTGTAGCACCTCCCTATGATGACAAATGGCACGTGTTGCAAGATATCCCTTAGCCACCTCCTCCTTCAAATTTTGTGAAAGTAAGATCACATTTTTCTTTCCTTTGGAAGACGATCCAACGTTGTTGTTTGGGACGGTAGGGCTAGCGACATTGTCATCGTGGGTATTGGGACCAACTGGAGTCTTCTCTGTGTTGGAGGCAACTTCAGTCCTTGGTGTCCCATTGCCTTCGAATTGATTTGGTTGCACATTCATATTTTGTTGCATACTCAGAAATGCAGAAGCCATCGAATTAATCTTGGCCATAGCGTCAATCATTTGGTTTTGTAATTCTATTTTCCACGTACGAAGGTCTTCAATGTCTCTTTGACTGGTTATTGCTTTTGTAGCTTGTATCATTTTTACTTGCTTTGCAGAAGAGGTAGAGCTGATTGCACGGCAATAACTCTTCTTTTTCTCTGACCCATGAACTTCAGCAATAGGATCACTTTCAAAGTCTTCTAAGCTTGTGATACCATCGGTACCATTAAGACTTGCTTGTAATTTTTGCCTCTCTTCTGCCGCTTCAATTTGAGCCTGTATTTCCATGATAACAAACTAAAATTCAGTCCAAATTATCTAATACAAGCTAAACAACATGAATGGCATCCAGTTCATATTGGCAGAAAATTATCTAATACAAGCTAAAATTCATAAACATTTTTAACTGACATTCATGAATGACAAAATTATCTAATACAAGCTAAACAACATGAATGACATTTTTATGAATATAGAGGGGCATGCATGCATAAGCATATTTTCCTATGTGTTCTTCTGATGGGGATGAATCTGGTGGTTCGTCCATTCGAATAACAATGGAAGAAATTAACAATCCTGATCAGGGAAAGAGAAATTATGCACTTATTACTCAAATGATTTGGCCTTGTGGTTGCATGCTCTCTGTATACTCAACACTTATTACTCATATGTTGTTGGGAATTATACTGATTCAATAAAATTCATGATACTGTTATTTATCAGCTTCAATATCACCATATTCTTCCTCTTTAACTCTGATGTTTCTCTACTTCTTTGATGACCTAAAGGAGATTGAATTTCCCTTCTTGATCTATATCGAAACCCCAGGGACAATATGATATTGTTTTCTGGATACAATTGTTATAATACGAAAATACATGAATGTTCATATTGACAAAATGACATTATTCTGAAACTACAAAATGATATCAAAATAATGTATATTATAACCTGAAAACTCATAATTCAATTGTATATACAAAATGGTATATTATGAAAATACAATTGTATATTATAATTGTGTAGTGTCCCGAAAACATTTTCAGGTAATACAATTGTATTTTCATAATATAAACAAAACATATGGTTGAACTCTAAAATGACTTTTCAGGTTATAATTGTATATTATGAAAACAATTGTTTATTATAACCTGAAAACATCAAAATAATTGTATATTATAACCTGAAAACATCAAAACAATTGTATATACAAAATGGTTGAACTCTATAATGACATTATTTTCAGAATAATGTTTTCAGGTTATAATATACAATTGTATTGTAATGATATTGTTTTCAGCAAAATGAGTATTATAACAATTGTTTTTTGATGTTTTCCAGAGAGCAACAAAACATATTTCATATTGCTGCAACAGATTGGATTCATAAACAGTTCATATTGACATTTTTAACTGAACCAAATCGCCTCTAACATGTATTGAGAGGTCATACTATAAAACACATGGAAAGGGTACATAAGAAAAGTCTAAACAAAGAAACAATCGCTTCTGAAAATCATTTGGTTTTTTGTCAAAAATATCTATAACTGAAGCTCCTATTTTTAGACAATATGACTGAAGCTATTCAATAAAAAAATTACGGTAATAGGGAGAGAGAGAGAGAGAGAGAGAGATATCTACATATGAAATATGCATTTATAGATCGGAAACACAAACTGTTGTTAACAGTGAATAACGTGCCTTTATTTAACTGATCCAATGACTTGAAATTACCAAATATATCCCTATTTTATAGTACTTACATATTTTTCGGCTGCACATGGAAGCACCTCCCCAGTTTTTCTTTTTGTGTGTGCCCTTTTCCAAGCCGCTACTCGCGAAAGCTTTTATGTTGGATTTTCCTTTGCCTACATGAAAAATCATGATTAATGACATATAATGTACTAATTACTTAATTATTAATAATGAAAAAAACTACATACCATTTTTTCATACACTCTACTATAAGATTTTCGTCCCAAAGTGTGACTGATAGGATTTTTAGCCCTATTTTTAGCATTCTTATTTTTATCGCTATACTCGATGTCTACAAACTTCTCCCACCATATTTTATCAATATCATTAGGATGGTTATCAAGGGCAATACGTTTGGGTATAGGTTGTCCATTAATTTTAAGATATTTCGCGCGCATGGTGGACTTCACTGTTCTAAAATACTGCAAATTTTTTTTCTTCCAATATAGTTCGAGCTACCTTGGGGCCGACGTTCATCTCAAACTCTTTTTGTCACAACAACACAACAACATTACATAATTAGAGTCCAAAATATAAAAACAAATTCAAATGTATATAATCAAATTGAAAATGTAAAGTACCATGAGCTCATTCCATAGATTATCCTTGTAGAAGTCATCTACTTGCCTCCAATCTTCATACCCAATTGGGATTTGAACACGAATTAGGGCACCACAACGAGAAGTCCATTTGGCTGCATCTTTACCCTTAGCACCCTCTAAATCAACAACTATTGAGTATTTTTTTTTTCCATTTGGTAGGGGTGGAGCATCCGGCTCTTGTATGTTTTTTGTACCTACCGATGCACTAGAACTAGGATGGAATGACATTCCGTAATAAAACTGCATACAAAATCAGAAATGAAGCTTAGAAGTAAGGAGAATATATTTTCATATGTTTCCTATATATAACATGCATTATCATCATCCAATCAAATTTTCACATGTTTCCTGTTGTGATGGCAAATTGTTTGGACAGCAGCAGTATAACTGCTGTACAGGGCAGGATATAATGTTGTGGTACAAAATGAAAAGCAATTATTACATAGCTTCATAGACCAAGAATTTGCATTATCATCATCCAAGAATAAGCAATTATTACAGAGGCAACTTTGCCCTTGGCCATACAGTTTTGGGTTACTACCAGATCACTGGGAAAGTCAAGACGGGATTGTGTATGTATTTCATTACATATTCAGTTGCAAGAGAGAGAGAGAGAGAGAGAGAGAACTCTTATAGTATACTTCTCTGACTTTTTTCTAAGAAAACTTGTACTTGTTTCATTACACATTCATATAGACTGAAACGGAGATATGTGTGATGTTAGGGTCAAGCTTGGCATGTGGGTTGCTTCATAGGCATGTGCAGGAATGAAGACTGATAGGGAGTACCATATAACAATAGGTGTTAGGGATTTTAGAAAGGAGATTAGCAAGGGGCTTCCTGTGTTCGTGTATTGAACTGTCAATATATATATGTGGATGTATCATTAGAAGAGAGGGGAGCTCGAGTTCAGTTTGAGGTATCAGTCATTTAGGACTGGTACAGGGGGTTAAGTTCAAGAATTTGGGAAGGGAGGGGTATCACTTATATGAGGGTTGAGTATCAGTCCATCGTGACTGATTTGTGAATCAGTCCCTGACTAATATGAAGGAGATGGACTTGAGGGATGTTTTGAGAGTCATATTCAGATTTTTAGCAATTAGGAATAGGGTGAAATAGAAATCAGATTTAGTAGGGAGAGATACCAGTCTTAGACTGGACTGTGCAGTGAAGGGTAGGCAAGGAAATGGAGGGAATAGAATTGGGGATTCCTCCTGTAAACACATAGAGGGAATAGAGCTTAATAGGGAGCAGTATAAGTAATAGGGAATGGAGAGAATAGAGCAGTATAGTTAATAGGGAGCAGTATCAGTAATAGAAAATGATTCAAAGAGGAGAATGCAGGGAATAGAATGTTAGAGGGAAGGAGATAGACTGTGTTGCTGTAGGTATCAGAATGGAGGGGTAAAGATCAGTTATGGACTGATTTGAAATCGGTTGTGAACTGATTTGAAATCAGTCATGGACTGATTTAGAGTTTAGTCTTGGACTGAATGTAAGGCCAGAATAGTGTAGTATTAGTCATATGGACTGAAACAAGAAGGGGAAAATGTATCAACTGATACATGTGTGTGTTGCTTTAAAAGGTTGGGAAGGGTACTGTATCAGGCAATGACTATGTTACAGAAGAATTTATTTCATAATGTTTTAGTCCCAACCAAGTGCAGTTGCATAATGTATTATTTGAAGAAGAATTTATTATCATTATCTCAACTACTACGGTCTGGTAAATATGCAATGTTTTGACCCTAAGAATTTAAGGTAATGAAAGACTTGAGCCTATCTATGAAATATCAGCTGAGTCAACATAAATATATAAGATTCTAAAGAATAAGATTGCATATTTATGGCATGCCAGACTTTAGCACGTGAACTATTATAAGTTGAAAACGATGCTGCAAGTTCAATGCTTAATTACAATTGGAGGCTCTTAAAGACACTGTTTGTGTTGGATGGACCACCAGTGTGGTAAGGCACATCAATTGTCATATGAAGAGTTAAAATACAAAGCAAAGGAACCACTATAGCCGATTCAAGTCTGAAGAAGAAGTCTGAAGCACCAGAGATGTTCAGAAAGGTCCAGAACAAGGTTGAAAGTGGAGTTGGTAAGAGGGTAAGTGCATACACACTGATAATGGTAGAAAATATACATAGGAATAGTTCTCAGACTATCTGATATATTATAATTTTTAATGATAATTGACATGTTCATGGATGCTTTAACAAAATGGCGAGGCAGAGAGAAATAACCAGCAACTTGCAGAGACATGTCGAAGCTTACTGCATACCAATAATTATGTACCCAAAGGAGCACAAGAGTACATAATGAGACATTGGTGGAGCTTTAAAGAAGAAGACAATCCATAACATCAACCTTGAAGATCAGATATGAATCGACAACCTAATCCCATATATGCTAACACTTATCTTGCTGGGGTAGATAATAATAAAGAGCCGACACATTTGAAGAATATCTAGAAGTATTGAGTAGAAAAGGGCAATGAAAGAAGAAATAACAACATTAAACCAAAACCAAACCATTGACTTAGTACCAAAGCCTATGAATGTTAAACCAATATCCTGCAAATGGGTTTACAAAGAAAAGACTTAATCTTGATGGGTCGATAGAGAGAAAGAAAGATATGCAATAGTGATATGGAAAAATTGCCGAATTCCTTCTGCATAATGGTTATGCAGTCTCTTGCATATTTAAGCTTGTTTGTGATGAACAAGAAAGAAAGATAGCAATAGTGCTTGTATATGTAGATGATTTACCATCATTACTGGAGATGATGAAGTTGAAATCTATTAAATAAGAAAAAACTTGGTTGTGTGGTTTCAGATGAAAGAGCTTGGAAAATTGAAGCACTTTCTTTGCCTCGAGGTAGGACAAACAAAAAAGGGATTATTCTTATTCCAATACGAATACGCCAAAGATCTCCTGCACAAGTACGAGATACCGGAGTCCAAACCTATTTCAACTCCAATGGAGGTTAATGTTAGGTTGCACAATAAAGATGGAAAAAGAGTTGGAGGATGTAGCTATGCACCGCAAAATGAATGGTAATCTAATTTACCTAACCATCACAAGGCCAAACATTGTTTTTAAAGCTTCTTGCACTGATGGGAAGATCAGTCCCAAACTGATTTTTGTATCAGTTAAAGTGAACTGATATTGGGTATCAGTTCAAAACTGATATGAGGAAAGGTAGAGGGTTAAGGGGATTTTGTCATAGAGTTTTTGGTTCAGTTAGACTGAACTGGTTTGGAGTTCCTCCTGTGAACACATAGAGGAGTAGATAATATCTCTCTAATTACCTCAAGATAATATCTGATACAAGGGTTGCTAAGGATTGATGTGGACTGATCAAATAATAAAGGATTTGGGACTGAAATTAATGAGCAATTCGAGGCCTGCTACTTAAAGGCAGGGGTATTTAGGATGATTCTCCAAGAGTGTCAGTCAAGTGAACAAGGAGGGACTGAATCATTACCTCTAGAAATGAACCAATGACTGAGCATCATATCCAGATGACTGCACATGACATATATCATCAGAGCTCGACTGGACAGATACTCAAATTAATCCTACTGATACTAGGATGGATAAGGCTGAACAGATACCTAATTATTTAGATTTTGAGCAAGGACTCATAGGGACTGAAATGAAGGCAATACAATGAGGTGTAGTGGATGAGGCTCCTGCCAACATAAGGATAGCATGCATACAAACCTATCAAGATGTATAGGCATCAAAATGAGGCTGTAATGAAGTATAATTATTGATACCAACTGTAGGGCATTGATACAAGGGTGTGTGACCAAGCAATGAAAAAATAAGCTAAGAGTCATGAACCAATGTGGATACTTGGACTCGAAGCCAACTCCCAGGACTGATGTCTCCTACCCAGAGGGAAGAAAGGGGTCTTATGTCACATGATGAAACTGAACCCAGGGCTTGGTGTCCCTTTACTGAGTTATGACCGTCGCTCTAGTGTTTGATGTGGCACGTTCTCATTTACCAAATCTTCAAGTACAAACGTTATGAGCAGTATCTAGCTAGAAAAAAAAAGATATTAGAGGTTCACCTTTTAAAGTGATGGTGTTGAACCCAATTTCAGAATCTTCAACCGAGCTAACCCTGCAAAACAATTTTCAGGTCCAATGACATGAATAAGAAACATAATAATGTATCATAATATTAGGATAATATCTGATTTAAAAGAAATACAAAACCTGGAAAGAAGATAAAAGGAAATAGAAAACTTGAATAAGAAACTGGAATTCATATTAACCATAAGAAGATATACAAATGGGATACATATTAACCATAAGAAGAATGTTTGACTGTGGTTAGTGACTCACCAACTAACTTCTCACAACCATCATCAGATAATCCACAGCAACTGAGATTCAAATATAGCAGAGAAATATATGTATATATGCTTCAAATTCAGACAAGCAATCAGTAAAAGTTTGTCACAATCATCAATATCATTGTTTCAAATTCCAAAACAAAAAAGGATATTACAAGCCATTGTTCTCAGAATGATACAATCATCAATACCATTGTTTTCTAAATTTAAATCTATTTGGGTTCAATACATTTTAATAGTGGTGCCAAGTTAGGTTGCTCTTTCAAAATGGATTGGAAGCTTGTTGGTATGTTGTAATCATCAATACCATCAGTCATACGCTTTGGAGAACGTCGAACTATAGACCAATCGGGATTTTGCGGATCTTTTATATAAAAAACTTGACTAGCTTCGGATGCAAGAATGGCTGGCTCATCATAATCCCCATCAACACTCTTGAACTTCTTCAAATTCACAAGCAACAAGTTAGACTCTGGAAAAATCTTACAACCATTGGTCTTGTCCCCGATATTCACCCAATCACAATAGAACACTACATGTTGAAATTCATAATAATCAACCTCTATAATCTCTTTGATAATACCAAACCAAGTAATGTCATCATCCATAGGGTTCATATCTTTTGCACTTGCGACAAATGTAGTGATTGCATCCATACGAACACCGCTATCTTGTGTCGAAAGTTTATCATCATAGTGTTGGGGAGAGAATACATAACCATTCACCCGATATTTCATATGAGTTTTAGCTTTCCATTTTGGCCCACTAACATACCACCACAACAATGAGTCCATGCATTTTTTTTCCAACAGCTGTTAATACAAGTCACTTAAATAGATTAATCAAAGCTACAAAATATAATTAAAACTTTATTGAATTAAATTTTAAACACCTTTTTGTGTAAGCAATCAATAAATTCAGATTGTACTACCACTTCTGTCTTAGTGATAACTCTTCTTTTACCACGAGGACCATCTTCCAAGGATGAGCGATATATAGTACAAATTCAAAAACCATATTATATAAACAAAAAATTATACATTATGTAGTTTAAAAATATAAAAGAATATCACACCTGTAATATTCATCTCGTTTTGGTATATTTATCCTAAAGAGTACCCATCTCCGAATTTGTATACGTTGTACACCAGATAACTTGATAGTTTTACCCTCAAGAATGGAGCGTTCATACATATCATCACCATTCTCATCTAAGAAGAGTGCTTGACTAGAACTATGATTTCCATCACGCGGATTTGGCATATACTCCATAGCATATCTAACAGATTCTGAAACAAGATATGCCTCAGAAATAGACCCTTCCACATAACGTTTGTTGCTTGGTATGTTTTTGCACTCCTTCATAGCCCTTATATCAACATAAAACATTGACCTGTTAAAAAATATTATAGTTCTAATAAATAAACAAAGAAACAATAATATATAAGATGAATGTATCACCTTTCAAATGGATACATCCATATATATCTCATAGGTCCGCAGAGAAGAGCTTGGTCCACTAATGAGCTATTGTTGCACTACCTCCCTAATCCCAAATTATGTTTGTGGGCTCCTTTTATTATATGCTCGTTTGGCTCCCCATGTTAAGATATCGTATGTCCGTCGATCAAATTAAGTTACTGACAACTATTGATTCGACATCTGTTATCCTTAAGTAGTACCACTCAACTTTATTTGTCATGTCGGATATAATCCACCTGCAGGGTTTACATGACAATCCTTATGAGCTCCTTAAGAGGACATCATCAATCCGATGTATCGGGACATGGATTCCATTATAATCAACAGCCCATCATACATACAATGTTATTACCCAATTCATAGAGGTTGTTGATCTATAATGAATCTTACTCTTTTATGAGTCAAAGTAATGCACACTGCATATACATGTCCGTTATTATATCCGGATTAAGAGCACAAGCATCCATAATAACAGAGGTGTTTGTTCTCTTATGTAGTCAGTACAAAGAGAACAACCTCAAGTGGTCATGTTCAATACACACAAAGTGTACTAGTGTAAATCTATAGTCAAGATAGACTAATACCAGATTACACTACAACCTTTCCAATAGATTGTCCAAGTCCATCTAGGTTGTGAACTATTTATATACTCCATAGGAAACTAATAATATGATCTTCTGTGTGACACCACACACCATATTATCTACAATATAGAATATTAGACATTTGTATTAACACTTGTAACAAATACAATATGCAAACATTTGCCCATATGATTCTCATTCAAAATTTAAGGAAATAAGGTTACTACAAAAGTGATGCTTTTAGTATATAACCCTAACAATCTCCCACTTATACTCAAAGCATTGCTTTTCAGTATACTGTTACAAATCTTCCACTTATACTTAAAGCCATATTGCTACACATCTGACTCCAATTCCCTCAACATGACTGTCAAAAGCCTTAGCTGGTAAGCTCTTTGTAAAGGGATCAGTTAGGTTGTCGGCTGATGCTATCTTGATCACAGTAACTTTTTCTTTCTTTACGAAATCTCGTATCAGGTGGTACTTACACTCAATGTGTTTGCCTGTCTTATAGGCTCGTGGTTCCTTCGAGTTTGTAACTGCACCACTATTATCACAATAAAGTGTAATAGACTTAGGCAAACTAGGAACCACATCCAAGTCCAACAGAAAGTTTCTGAACCAAACCACTTCTTTGGCTGCCTCAGAGGCTGCCACATACTCGGCTTCCATGGTGGAATCAGCAATACATTTTTGCTTGATACTCCTCCACACAATGGCTCCACCTCCCAAAGTAAATACATAACCTGAGGTAGATTTCCTGGAATCCCTATCTGACTGAAAATCTGAGTCTGTATACCCTAAGGGAACTAAACTATCTGCCTGGTAAACTAGCATATACTCTTTATTCCTTTTCAGGTACTTCAAAATATGCTTTACGGCAGTCCAGTGCTCTTGTCCTGGGTTAAAATGATATCTGCTGACCATGCCTACGGTAAAGCAGATGTCTAGTCTCGTACATAGCATTGCATACATTAAACTTCTTACTGCTGAAGCATAAGAAACTGCCTTCATGTTCTCTATCTCTTTAGGTGTCCTCGGACACTGCTCCTTTAATAGAGCAATTCTATGTCTAAAAGGTAAGAAACCTTTCTTAGAATTTGCATACTAAAACGAGTTAGTACAGTATCGATATAGGAAGCTTGGGATAAGCCCAACATTCTTTTCTTGCGATCTCGTAGAACTTTGATCCCAAGGATGTGACCTACTTCTCCCAAGTCCTTCATATCAAATTGTTTGGATAACCATACCCTTACATCAGATAATACCTACACATTGTTTCCAATGAGCAAGATGTCATCCACATAAAGTACTAGGAACACCACCACGTTTCCGTCACACTTTCTGTATACACATGATTCATCCTGACATTGATCAAATCCATAGGATTTTATCACCTGATCAAAACATATGTTCCAAGATCTGGAAGCTTGCTTAAGTCCATAAATGGACTTCTTGAGCTTACAAACAAGATGCTCCTGGCCCTTTTCAATGAACCCGTCTAGTTGCTTCATATAGATGTCTTCCTCAAGACTTTCATTAAGGAAAGCTGTCTTGACATCCATTTGCCAAATCTCATAATCGAGATGAGCTGCAATAGATAAAAGAATCCGAATAGACTTAAGCATGGCTACAGGAGAAAAGGTTTCCTCATAATCGATACCCTTTCTTTGAGTAAAACCTTTTACTACAAGCCGAGCTTTAAAGGTTTCAACCTTACCGTCTGATCCTCTTTTTCGCTTATAGACCCACTTGCATCCAATGGCTTTTACACCAACGGGTGGTTCTACAAGCTCTCAGACCTGATTAGAATCCATAGATTCTATTTCAGATATCATTGCTTTTTGCCAAGACTCTGTATCTTTATCTTGGAGTGCTTCATTGTAGGTACAGGGATCATAATCTTGTTCCTCAGGGACGAAGTCTGACGACTCTCCCAAGAACATATATCTATCAGGTTGTATCACAACCCTCCCACTACGACGAGGCACTATCGGTTGTGGTGTAACATTTGTGACACATTGTGCAGTTATTTGTGGTTCATCCTCTTATACTGTTGGTACTAAAGTACTTGGTGTCTCACATCTCAGTTCTTCTAGAACAACTCTACTTGTGGGTTTATGGTTCATCACATAGTCTTCCTCTAAGAATCGGGCATTGGTGCTAACAATGACCTTCTGATCCTTAGGACTATAAAATAAACCTCCTTTCGTTCCTCTTGGATAGCCTACAAATAAGCGTACTTCTGTACGAGATTCCAACTTATCTGCTTTCCCATTCAGCACATGTGTTGGACTACCCCAAATGCGAACATGTTTCAGAGTAGGCTTACGCCCAATCCACAGCTCTGTGGGAGTAAGAGGTACTGACTTAGAAGGAACCAAGTTCAAAATATAAGCTGCAGTCTCTAAGGCATATCTCCAAAATGAATCTGGCAAATCCGAATAACTCATCATTGATCTAACCATCTCCATAAGAGTTCTATTCTTTCTTTCGGCTACACCATTCTGTTGGGGCATTCCAGGTGCAGTCAATTGGGATGCAATCCCAGCCTCTGATAAATAATTCCTAAAATCTCCAAAGAGGTACTCGCCACCACGATCTGATCGTAATGACTTGATACATTTTCCATGACGTTTCTCCGTTTCAGCCTTGTACTTTTTGAATTTCTCAAAGCACTCAGACTTACGGCGCATCAAATAAATGTATCCATACCTTCAATAATCGTCAATAAATGTGACAAAATATTCAAAGCCACCTCTAGCTTGGATAGTCATGGGTCCACACAAATCATAATGAACCAATTCCAACACATCTTTGGCCCTATACCCCTTTGCCGTAAAAAACTTTTTGGTCATTTTACCTTCCAAGCAGGATTCACAGACTGGTAGTGCCTCCACTTCCAATGAACTCAAATGTCCATCTTCAACCAGTCTTTGAATCCTTCTTAGGTTAATATGTCCCAATCACAAGTGCCAAAGATATGTTTGGTTCATACAAGAAGGTTCTTTTCTCTTATTTAAGTTAGATGACATATTATTCATTTTCATAAGTTGCATTATGGGCGAAATAGGATTAATGACATACAAATTATCAACTAATGCACCAGAACAGATAAAATGTTTATTCTTTCTAATAACAATATTGTCATTAAAATAAACTGAATATCCATCCTTAACTAACATAGAAACAGAAACTAAATTCCTTCTAAGTGAAGGTGCATAAAGACAATCTCTCAATGTCAAACACTTATTTCTACCAAAAGATAAAGTAACATCTTCTAATGCAACGATCGATACTTTTGTAGCATCACCCATGAACAAGCATATCTCTCCATCACTGAGCCGTCTCGTTTTCTGGAACCCCTGCAATGTATTGCAGACATGATTAGTGGCTCCTGTATTTACACACCAGGTGCCGATAGATAACACCGCTAAATATGTTTCAACTACTAGTAAATGAGATATACCTTCTTTGTTCCCTTGTTTGAGAAGTAGACAATCAGTCTTCCAATGTCCTGACCTTTTGCACTTGAAACATTTGCCTTTCGGCTTTTTCACTGCGCCTTGAGGTCCCATGCCCTTCTTTGCTGAGTTTGCCTGTTTCTGAATGTTATTCTTCTTCTTACCGCCTTTTGGCTTAGAAGTAGAAGCATTTTCAGAAACAAAAACATGACCACTCTGCCTAAAGAGAGATTCAGCATCCTGTAGCTCTTTTGTAAGTTCTGCCAAACTATACAACCTTTTGTTTATATTGTAATTAAGGCAGAAATTGTCAAAACTTTTAGGCAGAGTCCCGAGAATGATATCGACCTGGGATTCCCCAACGATTTTAGCTCCAAGGATCTCCATCTCATTCAGATGACCCATCATCTTGAGAACATGATCCCTTACTGGTGTACCCTCAGCCATTTTTCTATTTATCAAACATTTCATAGCAAACTGCCTAGCTGCTCTACTCTGATGTCCGAAAAGTTCCTTGAGGTTATACATCATGTCATAAGCTGTGGCCATGGCCTGATGCTGATGTTGCAGTACATTTGACATAGATGCCAAAATGTAACACCGCGCAATCTCATCTGCCTTTTTCCACTTTTTATAAGCCTCTTTGACCTCTTCATCAGAGTTAGCATCAGGCTTAGGTGGGCATTCCTCAACAAGTACATATTTATACTCCTCAGCAGTCAGAACAATGTCCAAATTACGTTTCCAGTCAATATAATTAGGTCCAGTAAGTTTGTTTTCTTTAAGAATCACCATAAGTGGTCTGAAAGAACCCATTTTTGAAATCCTGAGAATCACATAAATAAAATTATGTAGGGCAAAAAAAAACTTTTTGAATTAACTAAATATTGATTCCCTCAAAACAATAATAAGAAATTTACCCACACCTTGAACACCATGAATTTAGCATGCCACGATAGTGTGGACGTATACAAATTCAACTTTGTTCAAGTAGATTTTTCCTATTAATTTTACTATCATGTCAACATAACTTTATGACAAATAAAATTAATATGCTGGTCTTGCTCTGGTTATACAAATAATAGCAGTGACTCCGATGGGGAGGATACCATTATTTGTATCTAAGTGTATATCATTACTTAATACTAAGTCCATTACCTTATAATGAGTTCCTTCAGATGGAGAAGTGAACACATACTAGGTAACTTTCTACAATTATCCCTAACAAAATTTGTACTGGTGATCCATAATTATACTCATCCGATATGAAGGAAAGCACTAAAGCCAACACGCAAATATAATTACATCACCTACAAACCAGTAATGGAGACCATAGGATTTATACTAAATAAAAATCCTCTCCCACTTAGTTATTTAACAATAAGGATTTTTCTACTAGTTGATATTATGTCCATGTTGTCCATTATTAATGTAGGCTTGGTTTTTCAAAAAAAAACAACCACACAATAATAAACATGCATAATCAGAAAAAGCAAAATGACAAAAATAAGAGAAAATATCCACCTATTATGGTCATCTTTGCTGCTCCGTCCTCAACTATCCGAATCCAAAATTTGGTGCTGCGCAGATTTATTCGGGGTTCGACCTGCCCGGTCAGGTCTTGGGGTTCGGGGCAGTGCCCCGATTTTTAAAAAAAGGTTTTGGCTGTCGATTCCTTCATCGAAAATCATCTGTCTGCCTCTGGACTTCTTAAAACTAGCATCTCGTCCGAGTTAGAACAGATCTACATCTACCGACTATTACACAGCACAGATTTTATTGGACAACATGGACGTATCAATCAATACGTAGATCCAAAGTGGCTCTGATACCAATTGATGGAACTTGAGATTCCTAGGACCCTTCCTTTGGTGTACGTATTGATCGATAGAAAGTTAAACAGATCTAATACGTGTTCTAACCCTTCATAGGCGAAAACTAGAGTTCACGAATTATACCTGCGGCAGAAAGAAAACAAGTAATTCCTGGCAATCTCAAACTGACGACCCCAAGATCTTCTGCACGTATTCCTTTCTCGAGTTGGACGTTGTGTGGGCGACGATCTCCCAACATTTTTTTCTCCTTGGCAGCCCTCTCTTTCTCTCCTTACGTGAATCACAAATTTAAAGAAAGTTTCAGATTTCTAATCGGTAATTTGGCGGCCAGAGAATAGAGGATATATATAGGCTACGACAGGGACCATGAGGAGAAATTAGGGTTAGGCCTCCTAACGAATCTGGATATCCCGTGTTCAGCACGAACACACAATCCAGGCCCATTAACAATAGCTCGGTCCACTAATGAGCTATTATTGCACTACCTCCCTAATCCCAAATTATGTTTGTGGGCTCCTTTTATTATATGCTCGTTTGGCTCCCCATGTTAAGATATCGTATGTCCGTCGATCAAATTAAGTAACTGACAACTATATTGATTCGACATCTTTTATCCTTAAGTAGTACCACTCAACTTTATTTGTCATGTCGGATATAATCCACCTACAGGGTTTACATGACAATTCTTATGAGCTCCTTAAGAGGACATCATCAACCCGATGTATCCGGACATGGATTCTATTTATAATTAACAGCCCATCATACATACAATGTTATTACCCAATTCATAGAGGTTGTTGATCCATAATGAATCTCACTCTTTTATGAGTCAAAGTAATGCACACTGCATATACATGTCCGTTATTATATCCGGATTAAGAGCACATGCATCCATAATAACATAGGTGTTTGTTCTCTTATGTAGTCAGTACAAAGAGAACAACCTCAAGTGGTCCTTTTCAATACACACAAAGTGTACTAGTGTAAATCTATAGTCAAGATAGACTAATACCAGATTACACTATAACCTTTCCAATAGATTTTCCAAGTCCATCTAGGTTGTGAACTATTTATATACTCCGTAGAAAACTAATAATATGATCTTCTTTGTGACACCACACACCATATTATCTATAGTATAGAATATCAGACATTTGCATTAACACTTGCAACAAATACAATATGCAAACATTTGCCCATATGATTCTCATTCAAAATTTAAGGAAATAAGGTTACTACAAAAGTGATGCTTTTAGTATATAACCGTAACAGGTGCACCATTAGGTGGATACTTATATCGAAGAAGTCAGATGAAAAATAATGTGCCAATACACATAATGCCTCAGCAATCATATCTTTGGAAGCTTGGATATGCTCTCGAACTAAGACCTTCGAGCACAATATGTTGAAGTACAAGCTTACTTGCAATATAGCTCATTTCAACTCACAAAACTTTGGATATGCATGTTGAACCATAACTGGAAGCAAATATTGGATAATGAAATGATAGTCATATGACTTCTTAATATGCAAATTGGGGGGTTGAATACTTACAAGGTTGCCCAAATTAGTTGCAAGGCAAGACGGGATCTTTACGTGTTTTAGTACTTGACAAAATTGCATCTTCTGAGCCTTATCCAGTGCATACTTAGAAGATTGTTTTCCCTTGTCAAACATCAAGTTAATAAGATGTTCAGCCACATTCTTTTCAGTGTGCATCATATCAATGGTATGTCGTACTTTATGACTACTCCAATACTCTAAATAAAAAAGAATCGACTTTTTATACCACGCTGGTCTTCCTTCGTTGTTATCATCATATGCAGTACAATCTTTACTACCATCTATCTCAACTGCCATTCGCTTCTTGTAAGTAGCTTTCACTAATTTACCTGGTACATATTTGATACGATCAAGCCTCTCTAAAAGAAACGATCCTGTCAATCGTGTTGGAGGTTCCTTGTGCTCTACATCCTTATACCATCCGTGTTTTACTTCCCTGTATGGGTGACCATCCTTCAAAAATCTCCTGTACTTTGTAAAAGTATTTTTATTACCAATGCGCTCAGACTCTGTCTCAATAGCACAAATAGGACAGGCTTTGTAACCATGTGTCACACAACCAGATAAGTTACCAAATGCTGGAAAATCATGGATTTCCCACAATAACATTGCTCTCAAAGTGAAGAGTTCCCCCTTGTCCATATCAAATGCCGACACTCCTTCTGCCCAAAGTTGCTTCAACTCATCTACAAGAGGTTCTAAGTATACATCAATGTCCTGACTCGGTGCTTTCGGTCCAGGAATTAACAAACACATCATCTGGAACTGTGATTTCATGCATAACGAAGGAGGAAGGTTATAAGGAATTATGTACACAGGCCAACAACTGTAACCACTAGATAGCACTCCATGTGGCTTGAATCCATTTGTAGCAATACCAAGCAAAACATTACGTCCCTCTCTAGCAAACTCTAGCCACTTGCTTTTTAGCGATCTCCATTCAGCTGAATCAATAGGATGACGCATAGATTGTCAAGAAGATTTTGCTTCCTTGTGCCATTGCATTTGGCGTGCTATCCATGGTATAGTATACAATCTAGTTAATCTTGGAATTAGAGGAAAGTGTCTCAAAACTTTTCTAGGTTGTTTTGGGACTTTATCTACTTTTCCAGACATTGTCTCCTTAACTTTAAACCTGGGAGTTTGACAACGAGGGCATTCTATTGCATCTGCATATTCCTTCCAATATAACATGCAATCATTCTCACATGCATGAATGCAATTGGCCTTCATTCCCAAATCTTTTAGCATTTGTTTTATTGTAGGATACTTGTCAGGTAGTGTATTTCCCTTTGGAAGCCACCGTCTCAATCGCTTCAACAACTCGGTCACGCTATTTCCTGACCAATTGAACTCCTTCTTCAAGTTATGAAGCTCTATAATAGCACATAAAATTGTAAGGCCATCTTCACAGGAAGGGTATAGTTTCTTATTTGCTTTTCTCTTATATTCATGATACTTACTACCATGGTCAGGATCGGAGACAAATAGATTACCAGAAACATTACATGTCACATTAGGATTCCCCTGCCAAGTAGCTTGTTCCATATCATGTACTCCGTAAGCATCATCAACAAAGTTCCCGAGCACACCCCCTGCATCACCGCCATGTTCTTCTTGGATTTGATCTTGGATCGGATCCTCTTCAATAACATGTGGTATAGAATCTGGCACTATGTTCACGTCATTCCTCTCTCCGTGAAAGCACCATTCATCATATGTTGGTTCCATACCATACATGACCAAGTGCTTTTCCACTGTTTCAAAAAGAAATCTTTTAAAATTTTTGCACTTCGTACAAGGGCATGGACATGTGCTAATCCCGGGTGGTGAGTGGTTCTCCACAAAGTTTCTGAAATATCGAACACCTTCTATGTATTCGATATTATTTCTGTGTGGATTTTTGATCGACTCTCTTAAACGTCTTGACATAATATAAAGGACGTTACCCTCTCAATTGTGAACCTAATAATCAAGCAAGATTAAGACAAATTAGATCATGTAGACAAGTAGATAATTATTTCCATTAAAAATTATTATAAGACTATAATATGCCAATAACATTGCATTTAAGTTATTCGGTAGTTTAAATAACGATATGATTCTATTTGCCTATTGAAAATTATATGCCTTTTATTTAGAAATCAGCAACCTTTTATTTTAGAAACTGAAATTCAAACTTGCATAAATTTTTAGTCTCATCGGAAAAATATAAATCATTTCGTATGCTTCCATTTAAAATTGCATAAATTTTTAGCCTTATCAAAAAAACCAAAGAACCTTCTCGTCTTCCCAATCTTTGTCAATGACTATGTTATAGAAGCAGCTATGTCTATGTGGTGGTAGTGTTGCTGGTTTTCATTACCGTGTAATTAAATGTATTATAGTTAGAGTTGATATTAAGATATTGTTGCTAGTCCCATTTATATATACTAGCTAGCTACATCAATGATGCACTACTGTACGCAACTCTTCTACTTTCTAAACTATCCATAAATTTAGCTATTAATGTATTTAACAAAATCTTGATTGATCCCTCAAAATCAACAAGTATGTATGTATTCAAAAGAAATTTGCACAAATAAAGTGGGCTCTAAATTAAAATATATTAAGTTTTATTAAGGCATGCCCAAATGTTAAGATTAGACCATAAGACGAGCTTCCTGGGATTAATCCAATGAAGCCATGCAACAGAGTATAAATATTCCTCGCAAACTATATTACTATATAACTTCATTATTATAGAGCTGTCAGCTAATCCTCATCCAACATTAGTTTAATTCCTAGTATTCAAACCAATCATAGGATCGATGGACACTAACTCGGACATTATTGTTGGAATCTCTTTTTATTATATATATAGCGCCAACTTAAGTAAAATGTTCTTTTATATATATATAGCGCCTACTATATTACGCCTACTTCATTATATCAATATAATCTTGATTGATCCTTGAAACTGAAAATTTTGAAACTGGAAATTGATAGCGCCTACTATATTACGCCTACTCTATTATATCAATATATATAGCGCCTACTATATTACGCCTACTATATTATGCCTAAATTTTGAAACTGAAAATTGATCCTTGAAACTGAAAATAGCGCCTACTTCATTATATATATTGCGCCTACTATATTACAATATAATCTTGATTGATCCTTGAAACTAAAAATTTCCCAAATTTTGATTGATATTGCAAACCTGAAGAAATTCCTTAGATCAAGAGTAGAAACTTAGGATTTTGGGTACCAGATCAAAAATTTTGGGTACCAGAAACGTAGAATAACATAAAAAAAATTGTTAGATAAAAAGAATCTGATCGAAAAATTTGAAGCACTCAGTCGAGAGAACCTTACCTTTAGCTCCAGATGGGAGAGAGAGAGAGTGAGAGAGAGGCGCTCAGATGAGAACTCCAACCAGAAGAGAGAGAGAGAGAGGCATCAGATGAGAACTCCGGCCGCGAGAGAGAGGCACTCAGAGAGAACTCCAGCCGCGAGCCACGAGGGAGAGGCGCTCAGATGAGAACTCTTAGGCCGCGAGAGAGAGAGAGAGAGGCGTTCAGATTCGAACACAAGGCCGAGAGAGAGAGAGAGAGAGGCTCTCTTTAGGGCTCACAAAAAAAAAGGGGGGAACGAAAAGTGTTTCCCCCCATAACGCTTACTGCAATCACGTGAAACACACGAGATGTGTTTCGTATGCTTTTCATAAGGTTTGCCAATGGATGTTAATTGTTGTAAACTTTTATTTATATATTGCTTTAGTTTTTCTTATTTATAGTAACGGTTTTTAGCTTTTATAACAGTTTTTTACTGTAACAATTAGTAACGGTAAACAACTGTTGGTAATCAAAAAATAATTGTGTTAGGAAATCCCTCTTTTGGTGTAGTGGAAGTAAACCCTAACATCATAGTCGGCCAAGTCGAATTTAGGACTGTCAAAGTTTCTGGTAGTCCTAAATACTGATAGGACTGCCAGAAATAGTGACAGTCTTCATGTACAGCAAGTGCAATCAAGGACTGTCATAATTTCTGACAGTGCTAGTCCTTTCTTTATATTGTTTAATTTACAAAATATGGGTTGGTTAAACAGAGATGGGATGCTAGTAGCATTGGAGTCTCCTATGTGGTAAACACAAATTTGTTCTACTTGCTGAGTTTTCTTTGACGAGAACACCACCGAGAGAGCGTACACCCAGAAATATCACTTGCTTATATATATATGATAGATGGAAGAGAAGGGAAGATAACTAATCCTACATTTGGAGGAAAATACATAGACAAAGAGAGCCAACCATACCTCCCGACAATGGATATTATGCATATATATATATAAGAAAATTACCTATATATCGTTGCCTATATTTTCTGAAACCCTAGAAAAGTGTTCATCTGACATTCACAATTATCATCTTCCAGGTTTTCATATATACAATCTCTCTCTCTCTCTCTCTCTATATATATATAATATAATATAATATTATATATATATATATATATATATTTGAAGCAATGGATAATTGTGGTGAACTCGTCTCCACTGGAGCGAGAACTCCGACCACTTGGGCTGCATGCATCTCTCTTAACCACTAGGCTAGAGGTCATTTGCATATATATATATATATATATATATATATATATATATATATATATATATATATATAGAGAGAGAGAGAGAGAGAGTATATATATATATATATATTTTTTCTTCTATATATATATATATATATATTAAATATATATATATATATATATTAAATATATATATATATATATATATATATATATATATATATATATATATATAGAGAGAGAGAGAGAGAGAGAGAGAGAGAGAGAGAGAGAGAGAGAGAGAGAGAGAGAGTACACATTGGATTGGAATTGCATGATTGAGATTAAATGACTTAAAAATGTGGTGGGGTCTATACCTTTTAATCTCAACCACTAAATTCCAATCTAATCCATAAAACATAGGATTATTCTATAATACAAAACCAGCCGGCTGGTTTTGGATCAATTTTGTATATATATATATATATATATATATATATATATATATATATATATATATAATATATATATATATATATAGAGAGAGAGAGAGAGAGAGAGTACACATTGGATTGGAATTGCATGGTTGAGATTAAATGACTTAAAAAAGGTGGTGGGGTCTATACCTTTTAATCTCAACCACTAAATTCCAATCCAATCCATAAACATAGGATTATTCTATAATACAAAACCAGCCGGCTTGTTCTGGATCAATTTTGTATATATATATATATATATATATATATATATATATATATATATAACAAAAAAACATAAATAATATATATAACATGAGTCAAATTTAATCAAGGGCCCAAAATAAAAAGTTACTCATATGTAAATTGAGTTTGTCAAAACTAGTAGTTTCAAATTGATAATTCACATATTAGCTACATGTAGAAAAGAAAATGTCGCCCACAAAAAGTATGAAAAATTAATCTATGATTAAACGTATCATTGTTTATTAAGTAAATAGTTGTTAAAAACAATTAAGTTAATCATTGTTTTTGGCTAGCAAATAATCGAAACTTTGAACTTTAAAAGGTAAACATTAAGATAGAATAGAATCCTATTTATTAGGCTAATGAAAAAAAAGTTATTTATTTATAAAAAATAATTCAATTTTTATTCTCTTTCATTCTTCTAATTCTTCTCTGCAATTCAATATTCACTAAACATAAAACTATATTTTTGTAACATCTCAAACAGAGACTCAAATATGGATGGCTCAAGGACGGAGACCGGTGCTCGAATTCTTCCATGCCTACATTAAATCCCGACAACTTCGAAATGCCATCCACTCTATTCTAGATGCTGCTGGGCTATCCATTATAGAGGAGAGCAAAATCCAAGAGGAGGCGGTTGCATTCTACAAGGCATTGTATAACCAATCCGATTATACCATAGTTTTCCCAGAAATTATAAGTAAGCGCATAGTCACTAAAGCGAAGAATGCAGAGCTGAGGAGACCGGTCACCCTGGATGAAATCGAAGCCATCATCAAAAAGGCTGATCCCAATAAGGCGCCTGGGCCGGACGGGTTCAACGCTGTCTTCTACAAGAAGCATTAGGATTATCTTAAATATGAGATCCTTAATATAGTGTCAGACTTCTTCCAAAAGGGTCGCCTGCTTAAAGAGATGAATCACACCTTCTTGTCCCTGATCCCAAAGAAGGAGGGGGCAACACACTTGAGCGATTTCCGTCCCATAACTTGCTGTAATTACATCTACAAAATAATTACGCAGGTGATGTGTGGCAGAATGCAGAACATACTTGCCGAACTGATCTCAGCCAATCAGACTACCTTTATTAAAGGGCGCTCCATTGCAGAGAACTGTGTCCTTGCCCACGAACTTGTCAGAGAGTTCAACAAAGCGGGTGGAAGAAAAGGATGTATAAAACTAGATCTACGCAAAGCGTATGATATGGTTAATCAAGAATTTGTATACAAAGTCCTCCACAACATGGGCTTTGATGAATGGTGGGTGGCCCGCATCAAGGAATGTATATCTACTCCCACATTTTCTATTCTCATTAAGGGACAGCCCCACGGCTACTTTGACAGCAATAGGGGACTAAGACAAGGCAACCCATTATCTCCGTATCTTTTCACAGTAGTGTGGAGTATTACACATGTTTGATGGATCTTGCCATTCACCACAAACGCATCACACCGCTTTTCAAACGAATCTCTCCCCAGGTATCGTATCTAATTTATGCTGATGATCTTCTTGTCTTTATAGAGCCATCTGCATCGTCTATTGCTGCACTTAACGAGATCCATGATGAGTTCGGAAAGATGGCTGGCCTGACACTGAATAGAGATAAGATCCAAGCTTATTTCAATAAAGATTGCCCTCTCCAGGAGCAATGGTCAGCTCTACTTCGCATAGAGCTGGGACAGCTACCAGTAAACCTGGTTACCGTTAACGATAAATTATGTCAAAGATGATGAATGCAAAGGTTTGGTGCAATATGTACAAACTCGGTTAGAGGGATGGCAGTCCCAACTTCTATCATTTGGGGGTCGACTAGAACTGGTCCATTCTGTAATCTTCGCTATTACATCATACTGGCTTCAAGCTAAAATTTTGCCGATCAGCACCATCCACAAAATTGAGAAGCTATGTACAAACTTCGTGTGGCAAGGAGGGGTACACATGATTGCCAGGAACTCTGCCAACCCAAGGAAGAGGGCGGCACGAGCATTCGATCGCTGCGAGTACTCCGAGAAGTGGCTATTCTAAAATTTGCATGGAAGCTTCTGACGGGTGATTCGCTTTGGGCACAATGGACCAAGAGTAGGTATATTAAAGATGGTAACTTCTGGACAGTTCAGCTTGATAACAACTACTCAGGAACATTCAAAACTATCCTGAGATATAGAACCCAACTGAAGGCTTGCATCAAGCGGGTTATCGGTGACGGCCGTGACACAAACCTCTGGATGGACCCGTGGTTAAATCACCGCAGTTTGATAGATATAATGGGCTGGCCAACGTTTGAGATAAGCAGAAGGAATAAAAACCTCGATGTCCTCATAAAGGACGGAGACTGGAACCTCACAGCTAGAAGATTCGGGGTATGGCACGAAGAGGAGATATCTACCATACCTATAGACAAAGATGGCAGCGGTGACAGGTGGGAATGGCTGGACTCTGCCACCGGCCAATTCTCCACGCGAGTGGCGTATGAACAGGTACGGCCATACTCCACAGCAGTTGATTGGGATGGATGTGGTCTGGTGCAACGGCACGGCAACAAAAATGAAGCTATGTGTTTATAAAGCAATTCGCAACAGGACTACTGACGAAGGACAGGATGGAGAGATTTGGCATCCAGAGCCCTACTAGTGCATGTGTGTTGTGCGGAAGAGAACGGGAACATGAGACGCGGGATCACCTCTTTTTCAATTGCGAGGTTAGTAGCGCTATATAGCAGCGCAGCACCAGTATGCTAGGTGTCCCCATTCCAAACGACATGAGTTTGCCGAGTATTGTGGAAGAGGTTCATGCTCTAAATAGCAGGGGTGAGGAAACATACAGAAAGGTTCGACTCCGGCTCCTATCAACGGTCTGGCATGTTTGGAGAGAAAGAAATCGAAGGATTTTCGAAGGAAAGACCATCTCAGCTGCAGGAATAATTAATAATATATTGTATGATGTCAATTGTATGGAGAGCATATGAGAGTATGAGGAATAGCTACATGATAGCTAGAATTTGTTGTAAGTAATTTGGGTGTTTCTCACCCCAGTATCCGTCTATAAAAGTACCCGTTCTTAAAAAAAAAGGATTATTCTAAACATATTTAGTTTATATATATTTGATAATTATTTATTTTATCACGGCATTAATCTTAATAGAATTTATGCTTCATGTCTACGTAGTAGTATGCGCTTTTTGAAAAACATTAGTTATATATATATATATATATATATATATATATATATATATATATATATATATATATATATATATATATATATATATATAAATAAGTTACTAGGAAACAATGTAGTGGGTAAGAAAAGCGACAAAAAAAGAAGGATAGAACAATTGGCTTATTATCAAAGTGGGACTTGATTTGAGGTCCAACCTCGATTCGAGGTGCTGGAAGGACAGTCTAGATATCGTGAAGAGTCGTCAGAGTCATTAAAGGAGTTATGTTGAAAACAGACCAAGTTCGGTCAGGCCGAATTCAGTCCGAACTCTGTCATTTTTTAACAGAACATTTTTGACTTAGGCTTGACAGAATTCGGTCAGGATCAGCCAATCGACGAATCAACACATATGTGGGTCCAAATTAGCATCAAATATTGTTTTGAGTAATTTGGACGGACATGATTAGTTCTATACTATTTATGGATTTTTTATGACCTAAAATAGGTTTCTTAACTTGTATATATATTTATATATATATGAAAGCATAAGACAAGTACAAGATAAGAAATAAGACAATTCTAAGAGAAAATTCCTACTTTGCTCTTAGGGCGCGTCGTTCTAGACAGTCGGAATAGTAGATTTATTCTTGGATTCGTCTACTTCGTTTAAGGAGATCACTGTTAGATGTGTGTTTGTACTCACACACAAAACCAAAAGCTCAAAGTTCCATCTCCTTTAGTCCCACATCGGCTAAAGTGTTGGAGTTTGTTGTGTGTATATTGCTTTCTCTCCTATGGCTTTATTGAAGTATTGTGTGGGAGCCCAATGGGCCACACACGTGCACCGTCGTCGCCGTCCGGCCCTGCTCGGCTTGGTTAGGTTCGGTTCGGCCTGCGTAACGGGTGCGGGTAAGTGTCAACATCTGCGGGCGCTGAATGCCGATTCGATTTCCTCTCCGGGTTCGGGCTGAGACCCTACAATTCTTTTTGCTCATCATTATTTTTTTGGTCGTTTGTAATCAATTAATTTCATAACGTCTAGTACATTTATATCTGTCCAGGTTCAATGTATCACATTTTTTATATTGTTTTAATTTGTATACGTCCGAGTTAATTGTCCATTATTGGACTTTATTTCTGTCCGTTGGAGAAGCACTATTCTGCTTCTATATATTACGTCTTATTTTTCCTCTTCCATACAGAAAAATTTCTACCTGAAATCTCTCTAAAAATCTCCTCTTTTCGAAATTCTTCTGTTCTTTGTTTTTTGCTCTGGACAGAGCTAAGTCAAGGGTCACTCTCTCTGCGTGTGTGCAACAACGAGATACCGGTGGAGCAAAAATTTTATCATTAGGAGCATTCAGACAAAGTCTGCATATAGACCCGAATTAACTCTTAGGGCAGTGCTACGTGCGCGACTTTTTCGGAGGCCGGTAACCTTTACTTTAAATTTTATTTTGTTGCATATTTCAGAAGAAAAAGAAAAAAAATTCTAACAATCTAAGAGTTACTTCTTTATACGAAAAGTTTTCTTACTGTTACAATATATATTTCTTGCTGTTATAAACAACTCATTGCTTGCTGTGACATTTTATATTTTTTGCTGCTACTAAATATATTATCTTAATATTTGTTGTTGTTCTAAACAACATATAGTTTTAAACATCATATTTCTTGTTGTCTTAATATTTGTTGCTGTTCTAAACAGCATATAGTTCTTCAACACTGAATATTTATAGGTTTTGTAACAACAAGAAATTAGCTTTTAAGCAAATATTCACTTCTTCATTTATAACAAGACAATGTTTCTCTGCTGGTGCATATTTTGTATACTGGCACTCAACAAGAAATCAATTCTGTTAAACAACCTGATCACTGTTAATTTGATTGTCTCTAACAAAAATCTTCTTAGCATTTTTGTTAACAATTTTGTACTGTTAAATTCTGTACCTTCAAAAGCATTCCTTCACAAAATTTTACTGTTAACTTGACAAGTTTTCGAACCAACAACTTGTTATTTTTGATAGTACTGTTAACAAGTTTTTGATTGTACCATTGACAATATTCTTTTAAAAGTCCTCAATTTTCATAGTACTGTTAACAAGTTTTCGAACAAACTTGCTAATTTGATTAGACTGTTAACAATTATCTTTATGAATATTCCTTTATACTTGCCCACTGGTTAATCATTGTCACATATTATTTCTTAATAAATATTTATTAAATTATTGCAAGATAATTTCTTATATAATTGTCCTCTTATAAGTAGAATATTGTTTAAGAAATCTTGGTTAGATATTGTTAAAGAAATTGTTTAATATTTGTCACTTCATAGGACCAAAAATTTGTATAATCATTTGTGATTTTAGCAATATTGAATCAACACATTTGTGACATCATTTATCTTGGATTATTCAGTACCTTAAGTTAGGGAAAAAAAATAGTTCATTTATCTTGCAAATTCCTTTAAATTCTAAAGTTCTTAAAAGTAGAGATTTGTTTGGGTACAAGCCGAAAAGGACCGTTCTGTCAACAAGATATAAATCGTCTAAGCGACTGATACTTAAGCATCCCGAGTGGACCTCCACTTGCTGGGATCCGGCCAATACAGATAATCCAACCTTATCAAAACTTAAAAAGACTAAAAAATTTAAGGTTGATTATCAAGATATAATATTCATCCTTATTGAGTAAATAAATTTATGCAGACTTCTAGAACCATATTCTCACGTTCTAAAGAGACTTAGAACAGAAGAATGGATTAGGTTAAAATCCAAAGCTAGATTCGATTCCACAGCTAAGATAAACCCTATAGAAGTTCATGGCAAACCCAAGCCTAATCACCAAGAAGACCTCCTTCAAAGGGAAAGGCTCAATCAAGCCAGAGACTAACATGATTCTGAATTGGTCTTCTAGCTTCTTCATATCTGTAAGCTATCAACCAATAGTAAACATTTCTTACCATTCCGATGATTGGTTGTTAGATTTTGGAGAAAATGTTCATGTTTCTTTTGATCGCTCTTATTTTTCAAACTACCGGGAATCAGATGGAGGAGGTATGACCCTAGGAGATGGCTCAATGACACAGATTGTAGGAAGAGGAAGAATAGATCTGAAGATGACATCAGAAAAAATTCTACCTCTCTATGATGTGCTTCATATGCCGTCGGTTAGGAGAAATCTAGTTAGAGGGTCTCTACTTGTAGCTTCAGGATACAAGATAGTAATGTAGACTAATAAAGTAGTATTTTCCAAGAATAACTTATTTATAGGAAAATAATTTATAAAGAATGGTCTTTTTATTTTAAGTACTATGAATAAAATTTTAAATCCTTCTCTTGTTGTCGCTAACGTTAAATCCTTCAATGTTTGGCATGGTAGACTAGGTCATGTGAATTTAGGATCTCTTAAAAGGATGATGAATTTAGATCTTATTCCTAAGACTCCTTATAGATGATAAATACAAATGTGAGATTTATGTTCAAGCCAAACATACTAGGCTACCTCTCAAATCTGTCCAAAGGGATTCCGAACTCCTACAACTTATCCACAGTGACGTTTGTGATTCCAATAAGATTTTGACCCGAGGCGGTAGGAAATACTTTATCACTTTTATAGATGATCATTCAAAGTATTGTTACACCTATATTCTTAAAACCAAAGATGAAGTTCTAGACAGATTCAAGGTTTATAAGTCTGAAGATGAAAATCAGTTAGATAGAAAGATTAAGATTATTAGATCAGATCGTGGTGGAGAGTATAATGAAATGACTAACTTCTGTGAAGCACATGGAATTATTCATGAGGTTACTGCTCATTATTCACCACAGTCTAACGGAGTTGCTGAAAGAAAGAATCGCACTCTATTAGACATGGTTAATGCCATGCTTCTCAGCTCAGGTGCTCTTGATAATCTTTGGGGAGAAGCCTTATTGTCAGCTTGCTATATCCTTAATAGTATACCCAATAAGACTAATAATAAGACAACATATGAGTTATGAAAAGGCCGAACTCCTAGGATTAATTATCTCAAAGTTTGGGGATGTCTAGCTAAGGTAGGAATTCCTGAACCCAAAAGAGGAAGATTGGACCTAAGACTGTAGATATTGTGTTCATAGGATATGCTTTAGATAGTAATGCCAATAGATTTCTTGTAACTCATTCTGAAGTAAATAAAATCTCTAATAATACAATTATAGAAGCTAGAGATGTAGTTTACTTTGAGAATATATTTTCCTTTAAGAATAGAACTTCATCATCTTCCTTCAACCATTCTCTTACTCCATATACTAGTTCTCATGTTCAAATATTAAGTTCACAACCTGAACAATATATAGAACCTAGAAGGAATAAAAGAGAAAGCATTGAAAAGAATTTAGTGATCCCTCAACTTATGACGAAGCCATATCCTCTCCTGATGTCCCTTTCCGAAAAGAAGCTATTAACAATGAGTACAACTCCTTTAGGTAGTAAACCCATAGGTTGTAAGTGGATCTTCAAAAAGAAACTTAGAGCCGATGGTTCCATAGAGAAATACAAGGCTAGACTAGTAGCCAAGGGTTTTACCCAGAAAATAGATTATACTATTTTGATACCTACTCTCATATAGCTAGAATCACTTCTATTAGAACCCTTCTAGCCTTAGCTTTCATTCATGATATGTTGATCCATCAATGGATGTAAAAAAATATTTTTAAATGGAGATTTAGAAGAATAAATATATATGGAGCAACCTGAAGGTTTTATTGCTAAAGGTCAAGAAAAGAAGGTTTATAGATTAGTAAAATCTCTTTATGGCCTAAAGCAAGCTCCCAAGCAATGGAATAACAAATTTGACAAAGTCATTCTAGAATTTGGTTTTGTGCCAAATGAATATGACAAATGCTTGTATCTAAAAATACAAATGGAAGTTGTGTCATCTTATGCTTATATCTTGATGATATCCTTGTTCTAGGATCTTCACTGGAATTTATAAATAATATTAAGAATTATTTATCTAACTGATTTGATATGAAAGACCTAGGTGAAGCAAATCTAATCCTAGGAATGCAAGTGTCCAAATACAAAGAGGGTTATACTCTATTATTAGCACATTCAATTGATAAAATGTTAAGAAACTTTGAGTATTTTGACAAAAAAATCATGCCCTTACTCCTTATGACAGTAATGTTGTTCTCAAGAAGAATGAATAATCACCTATAGAACAATATAGATATTCACAGATGATAGTGTCCCTTATGTACATAACAAATAGGACCAAACCCGTTATTACATTTACTATTGGAAGACTAAGTATATATATAGTAAAAAACTAGTTCTCATTGGATGCATTAGACAGAATATTTAGATATCTTAAGGGTACTCTCAGATTATAAACTTTTATACTAGACACCCTGATATCATAGAAGGTTATTCAGATGCAAATTGGGTAACTGATTCACATAATGTGAAAATCCACTACTGGATATATTTTACCCTAGAAGGAGCTGCAATCTCATGGAAATCATGTACACAAACTATCATAGACAGAAGTACATAGAGAATCTGAGATGATAGCTTTGGACAACTTGTACAGAAGTCGAATGGCTAGAAAACTTATATGCATAACCTATTTTGTTAGTCATGTTCCTACAATTTTTGTATATAGAATTACTAAAGCATGATTCTGTTAATGCTAGATAAAACATGCACCTG